>NW_004624762.1:20760864-20786073 GCF_000247695.1 Heterocephalus glaber | reverse complement strand
TATATACATATATATATATATATATATATATATAGCTCACAATGATATGTTTAGTGATGTATTTTTCAGAAGGCTATGGAAATTATTGGGGTCCCCTTTGTGAACAAAGGCTGGAATAAATTTTTTTTAGACAGTCTCTCTTTTATTTTTTGGGCTGCAAAAGCTCTTTTCTCTGTCTTGGAGTTCCAGCCTGCACAGTAACGGATATAGGGTTAACAGCACCAAGGGGAGTCCTGTCCCATAGTTTTCCTAAGCCCAAGAGTCTTTATTTAATCATCTTAACAAACTTAGACAACAATATGTACTGTAGTTTCAAAACCAGTTGACATTATTTGGATCATCTGGCAACCTGGGGGAAGCATGTCTTTAATTATATTTATGTATAAGCCAACTTGAGTTATAGGCAAACATCTTAAAAAATTTGAAATGTCTAAAGGAAAAGGCTCAAACATAACAGCTGTACGTGTTGTAACAAATTGAACAGACAGACACACACACACATAAGACAACTTGTTTATAAACCAGAGTGCACTCAGATGTATTTGGCCAAGTTGAATTAAAATAGCTTTTATAATTTTTAGGTTTATAATTATAAAAAAGACTAGTCAGAACTTCATAGATTAACAGAGATCTCTTGTAATAAGAATCAAAAGGAATTAAAATCTTTATACCTGTGAAAGAAAAGACCATTTTAAGATCGGCCCTAAGCTGATGATTTATCTGACTGGAATATCTAGCTATATAGGCTTTTTATTGTTTTTTGTTTTGTTTTGTTTTGTTTTGGTACCAGGGATCGAACTCCAACTCCGGTCCTTGCCCTTGCGCAGCAGGCAGCGAAACCACTGAGCTAAATCCCCTGACCATTTTTATTGTTGTTTTGATAACCATAGTTGTTTGACAGCCACATATAATTTTTTTTTTTAAAGGGACAGATCGTTAAAGGTAATTTTAACTATCTCCAGTGGGGGTCCGCTCAGGCCAGGTTTGCATGTAGAAGAGACTAGGTGACACTCTTTGGAGCTAAGTATGAATTTTATGCAGTGAAGGAAGAAGGCCTGCCAAGGCTTTAACCTGCCTTGCTGTAGATGTCTACCTATGACAGGTTTTTTTTTTTTTTTTTTTTAAAGAAAGAAAATGAAGGCATCTCTGTGTATCCCTCTTGTTTTGGGTCCAATCTAAGGTGTCTCTTAGACTTATCTCATCTAGTTCCAGTGTAAGGAAGTGGCCAGAGCCAGGTTAGCTGTTTTTACCATTTTTAAATTCTGTCTGAGGGCTGAAAGACAGATAAAGCTGAACTAAAATTTTTAACTTTTGAGAGTTTTAGGATTAAACCTAGACCAGTTTTCTATATGGCCCAGAGATAAGTGAAGGCTAGCTTTACTCTGGAGGGATTTTAAGGAGAGGAAACTCACCATTTTGGAAGCTTTGTCTTGAAATCCAGCAGCCACAGAAGAGGGAAGTGCCTTGAATCAAACTGTGTTATTTCTCAGGGGCAGGGCAGTGGAGAAGGGGCAGAAGAGCACCTTTAAGTATGGCACAAGAACTAAATCTTAAGCATCTCAGGTGTAGAAGGACATTTAAGATCAGGAGCTTTTCCAGAGTGGATCTGTAATCTTTAGCAAAACATGTCTCCAGAGACAAAAGCTATGATTGACTCCAACTGCATTGGCAAGCAAAAAAATCAAACCAATAATCAAAGAACCCAAATGGCTGCTTTTTGCCTCTTGATAGAGAATAAAAGTGTTTTAACTATATTGTTCAGGGCTTTAAAAAATAAATTATTTTGAATCTATAATATCTAATTTATGCCTTAAATATCCTGCAGGCTGTTGAGCAGCTCCCTGATGTTGTAGAAACACTCCCAAATCCATGTCTCACCTTTTATTAACATACAAACTGAAATGGTGTCCTGCAGGCAGGCACTTAGAAGTGCTTGTTTGAACTTCTGGAATGCAGCCTGGGAATCAGGTTCCTAGGTTAAAATATGGCTGTCTTTTGAGTTTTTTATAAGCTAATAGAAGGGTCACACAATTTCACTATATATTGTTATCTGAGGGCCACAAAAGCCTGTAATTTTTAGAAATCTCCTTAGCTATTTTAGTCTTGGGCTTTAGAAAGGAAAGAATTGGTTTAATTTTTTTTTTTATCCCAGTTTTTGGGTTTTCTTAGATATAATAAGGGCTAAATATTTTATCTCAAGGCTGTAAAGTTGTCCCTTAGATCTAGAAACATTATAACCCCTGTCTGCTAGAAAATTTAGCACAGCAGATGTCTTGGCTAGAAAGCTCTTTTGAAGGGCACACAACAGCATACCATCTACATATTGGAAGACTGACCTGGAAAAAACTGTAGGTTTTTTTTTTTTCATCAAATCAGGATCCAGTGATGTTTTTAGCTTTTTTTTTTTTTTTGCAAAATAGTTGACAATTTAAAATAATTGAAGGACTTAGTTTTTATGTTTTTTAAACCTTTAAGAATATATGCCTGAAAATGTCTTCTATTTAATCTCCTATCTGATTGGCAGGCCAGTGGGGTCTTGTATAGGAACTGCTTATGTTTCAGTAGGAACTAGTAGTTTTCCTGGTCTTCTGTCTTTTGAGGTTTTAAAGTTAAGATAATATTTGTCTCTACACATAGTTGCAGTTTGTAATACTACTTGTCTCTCATTAGAAATAAATATTTGATTTAAGAGCAAGATTATATCATTTTAATTTAGTCCATAGATCTGAGCGAGTCCTCTAAAGACCTCAATGTTTGTATCAGGGTCATCTGAAAACTTTTTTAGGTCTCATTTGATCTGTCTTAGATCACTGAGAGAAAAAGACACATGAACACAGTTAGTCCCATATTTGCCATTTATTTTCTGTAAGGGATGTTGTCTTTGAAGGATCTGAGCAATTTACCTAAGGATGGATATAGCCTCATGGAGGTTTTAATTATGTCTGGCCTAGAAACTCCACCCTCAGAACCTGGTGGTTAGGCTTAAAGTTGTCTTGGAAACTTTGCTTTTAGGTTTTAAAGTGCAAGGAGTAGCCTCAGGCTCAGAGGTACTGAATGACTTAAGGGTGAGGTGTCTCTCATTTTTTTATGGCCCACATTTATATTTGAACACAAGCAAGAATTACTTTTTAATGTAAAGAAAATCTTAACATATGGTGATTTTGACCATTTTTTTTCTTTTATAGTATAATTTTAATTGTAAGAGAGCATCATAGTACTTTTTTGGGGTACTTGGCTTTAGGAGGTAGGCACACCATGCAAGGGTGTAGAGAAATACTAAATTGTTCTTTAATATATTTTAAAGGAGTAAGAGGTTAAGATATGGAGTTTTTAATCTGAAACAAAAGAAACAAATATGGCATCTCATAAGTCTCTGTTTAATTTCTGTGCCCCCTAGGGCATCCCCAGGGCATCCCCAGAGCATCCCCCAAGGTTTATTTTACTCCAGAGTAGGTACCTACCATCTGGAGAGAGACCCAGAAAATAAAACTTGACTGGACTATCTACCCTTTACCGGTGCGTGATCTTATCTTTTTTAGGGAACTCATATCCTTACTCCAGTAGGTACTCTCAAAACACGTTATAATTGACTTCAGCCATAACAATCATGTTTATAAAAGGAAGTATTTTTAATAAACCAATAGATTTAAACCCCAGCTTTTTAGTTCCTTGAAAGAGAAAGGAAAATAGGTCAACAGTCAAATTAGGGCATTTTTAATGTAAAGAAATCACCTCCAGAGATGGTAAGTCAGAGATTCTGCCCTGGGCCCTAGGGCAGAGAAAGCTCTGAGACATTTCTGTTGTCTATCCAGTCATTTAGGCAACTTTTATTAGCAGCAATACAAGGCTATTCCTTTAAGGCCCATTTTAAATGTATTAAATATTTGAAATTCATAGGTCCTCCTAGCAGCCATAATCTACATAGTAAAGGCACTCTTATCAACTTTTTTTAAGAAATTATTTTATTGGTACATTTTAGATATACAATACATTTACATTTATCATTGGGTGCTTGTACCTGTACATGATATATCTTGGTTCTTATTTTTTTTCCCATTACCTGTGTGCTCTTCACCCCCTCCACCCTTCCCTATTTACATAGATTTCATTTCCATTTTTTTTCTTTTCTCATAATTTTTCCTTTCCCTTCCTTCCTTTCCCCTTCCCCTCCCACCACCCCTACACCTTTGGACCTTTTCCTATTTCAAATTATCAATTATTCATTTTAATCCTTATTTACACTTTTAGTTTCCCACACTAGAGAAACTATTTGGTATTTACACATGTGTGTCCTATTGATTTTATTAAGAGTATGGCCTCAATATGCATCCATTTAGCTATAAATGTCTATAGTTTCCCATTCTTTATGGCTGAGTAGTACTCCATTTTATAAAATAACCCACATCTTCTTTATCCAGTTTCCAGTTGATGGGCACTTTTTATGCACGCATGAATGAAGAGAAAGGCCGGCTAAAATAGTTCCATATTTTAATTAGCATGTAAAAACACAAATGCAAGTTACCGATTGTTATTTTTCCTAGTGTAAGATAAAACAGTTGTTGCAAGTTGACTTAGTCTGACTTTCTGGAAGGAGGAGCAGTCTGACTGTAAGGATTTTCAAATGAACTCCCAACAAGTTGGAGAAAAGTTTAAGGGGAGTTTTTAACTCACTAGCAGAGAGAAAAAGTCCAAATAAAGCTCAAGCTGGTTAAACATCCCCCAAAATCACCATATAGGATTTTATAAGTCCACAGTCAGCATTTCAAAGTCCACAACCTATCAGCAAAGGCATTTTTCTCCCTTACACACATAAATGATGAAGACCATTGCCTAGGAGGGGGAGGGAAGGTTTAGGTAGTTTTTAATCTATCAAAGATTTAGTTTTTTATATTTGTCTAGAGGTCTGTCTTACTAGTAGTAGAGAAAGCAGTCCAAGCTTGTAGCACAACTCTTAACAGAGGCTTAAGAAAGGGCTCTGACGGCATCATTTCAGACCACTCTGAGTCAGAGGATATCTGATGATCACTGACGGAGTTCCCCTTTCACCTCACTGAGGAGCCCAGATAGGGACAAGACGTGGAGATTTTCTGCTGATTACCTGGACAGGCTGTCGGGAGCTAGTTTCTTCTGAGGGACCTTTGGGTTTCCACCAGAGTAGCCTTGGCCATGACCCCTCAGTTGTCACCTCAGTTTCCGCTACTTTCATGCAATCAGGGATCTGTCTCTGAAAGGAACCCAATTGCCTGTCTGGTCAACATTCCACCCGCCATTGGTATCAATAGGAGTGGGGATTCACCAGAGGGAGACTGGAGAAACCTGTCCTCTGCTTTGAGAGTAGCAGCTGCCCTACAGGCAATTACTAGCTGGCAGAGTAACCACTGTTTGGCATTCTATAAGGGACAGATAAAAGCCTGAACTGTCTTTATCTGAGATGATTTCATAAGAGACCCATTTTACAGCATTTTTAAGCAAATAAGTCTAAATGCAGCACATAAAAAACAAGAAATTTGGAAAAATTTAAAACACAACTTAAAATTAAGACACTTTTGAAACAAAAGCCAAAACAAAGATCAGAATTTATATGAAACAAAAATCAGAATCTAAGAAACAAATCTTGAGAGGCTATGAAACAAAAGTTACAATCTATGAAGCAAAAAGACTAAAGTTAGAACCTATGGAACAAAAGCAAACTCTTACCTCCAACCAGTAATCTCAGTGGAAGACCTCCAAAATGATATAGGGGGAAGAGATGTAACTCCCAAACCTATTAGATATCCAAAACACAAGTTTGTGTTCTCTAAAATCGAAGAATGAATTTTAGGAACAACAGAGGTTAATAGTAGGAAAAATTTATTGGGAGAAAGAAAGCTTCTGCCTAAGAGAGACAGAAGGGGGACTGGAAAGTGGGTTGTCCACTCACCCCATGTTTTAAAGATGTTTTATCCAGCAAAGCCATGTGGTGAGGCGGTTACAAAGTGGAACAAAACTATAAGACCCAATGGAAATTTACAAGGTGGGCATGAGGTGGGACAAAACCATGACCAACCAATAAGGTTACAAGTGCAGTCACCCAGGTAATATTGATTAAGTGGGGATCAAATGGGAAAACAAGTCACATACAAGGAATTTCCCATTTAGAATATCAATCACTGCTATCTCTCTCTCTAGGGGAAGTAGTACCTCTTGTTTTTATAATTCTAACTAGTAAATGTGCCTCAATTGTTGTCCATGTTGGCTCCTTGCTGTGTTGGTTCCTGGAGGGCTGGCCCCTTACCCTGTCTAACTGCCTACAAGATATCTAATTAACTTACCTATCTACCATAGTGGGAGGTGGGAAGTAGATACAGAATTGATTAAAGACTGGACAAAAGGCATGAAAGAATTTCTTACATGCAGAGTACCAGGGCTTTAGGTGTAACTAATACTTTGAATGACAATATTTAGTATTTATATGTAAAAGATGAATTACATGGTAAAAAGAATACCTTAAAAATTAAAGTGCAAAATCCTAAAACCAGTTTTCCAACAAAACAAAACCTCTTGAATTTTAGTTGTTCAAAACTCAATATAAATCAACTATAATATGGCAATCAAAAAATTCTTAGGCTGCTATAATATCTACAGTAATTTCTTGGTTCACAGAAGTGAGCTTCTGTTTGCAAGCAATTAGGTTTGCAAACAAAAGCATTGGGCAAAATTTCACTTTTATTCACAAACTCTCCATCATGTGACAAATATAGCCAGTGCCATCTTCCCCACACAAATGCAGCCACAGACACAAATGCAGCCATTTTCTGCAAAAGAGTAAAACAAATTAAGTTAGTAAACTGAGGTACATGGAATATAAATTAGGTAAGCTTTGTTAAATCTATCTTGGCATTAGAATTAAAATATTCTGGGCCTAGGATTTAGCTCAGTGGTGCCACCACCTGCTTCGCAAGTGCAAGGTCCTGAGTTCGATCCCCTGTACCAAAAAAAAAAAAAAAAAAAAAGAACATTCATCTCCGTTTTTGGTGATTCAAACAATTGTCATTCGAAAAGAATTATCATTTACAGAGGAAAAATAGCTTTAAACAAAGAAAGTTCATAATTTTTTTGAAATAATATGAAGTTTGATGAAAGGGTTTGGTAGTTGATAACAATAGGAAACCTTGAATATTCTAATAGGGAAATGAATGAACAGCTGTCACTTTTAAATGTACAAATTTATGAGGAATTATTTTACACTTACTTTTCATTATAGATAAATGTGTTATTATTTGATTTTGATGTTTTCCTAAGCAGGATGTGATGATATCCAATGACTACTGAATGATATATACAAAAAAAAAAAAAATGGAAACAACAGAAGTCTTCTATGAAAAAGATGTGACAAAGGAAAATTTGAAAGCTAGAGTCCCTAAATGGTGATAACATTATTAGTAAAATGAATCATATTATTTATTTTGTTCAACTATTGTTTTTCCAGATACAAAGCCAGGCACTTAAAAATGAAACTGTTCTTGCATCTATTTTTCTGGTACTGGGATTAAATCCAGGGCTTTTTCTCTGAGCTACATTCCCTGCTCTTTTTAAATTATTTGCTTTGTAAAGTCTTACTAAGCTACTAAATTGGCCAAGGTGGGCTCAAATTCATGGTCCTCCTGCCTCAGCCTCCCAGAGTGCTGGGATTACAGATATGCACTACCACACCTGGCTGGATTTGTACTTTGATAATGATAATCTTAAATGTTGCCTCTTCCATCACCCAAAAGCAAATGTTCTATTTTGTATTTTACATTCTGATTTTCACATTTATTGTCAAACATTAATTTCTGTACTATAGAAGTTTGGTCTAGCCTAAGGAGAGGGGAATTTAATTGGTAAATAAAATGGTTTTTGCAACATTTAGATAATGCTCTTCATGCCATCTTGAAACAGGCCGCAGTATGTGCTGTGGAAATGTAGATAGGAAAGGCCTAAAATTCTCTCTTCCGGGCTGGGGATTTAGCTCAGTGGTTATGCGGTCTGTCTCGCAAGCACAAGGACCCGAGTTTAATCCCCAGTACAAAAAAAAAATTCTCTCTTCCCTTTCCCTAACACACACACACACACATACACACACCTCCATTCTTATTGTGCACCTTAACCATGATTAGTCTCAGCATATGTAGTAGTCATGGCCTTACATACCTTCTATTTCTTGTCATTCAGAAGTCAAGACAGTGAAACAAGTCAGCAATAATACATACTAAATGCCTGCTATGAACCAAATCTGTACCAGAACATATGAAAGACAAATATGTAGCTTGTATATAACCTAAGAAATACAGGTATAATATAGTTATAGATTAGACATAGATGTAGATATAGATATTGATATAGCTATATATGACACCAAGGCTTCTGTATCTGATCCCTCTGCAACTGTGTAACCATTTGATGAACACAAGGATGTTGTTATCTCTGAAGACTGTGATAGACCTAATGCACAGAAGAAAATGATATTCTTATCTCCATGTAGTCCATGCAAAAATATCTGGTCATCATAAGTATCTTCTTGCCACACTAGGTTTGCTTGAGGAAAAGATGCCAATTAGAATTTTATCACCTGGAGCTGAAAAACTGAGCAGCCCTAGCTTTCACCAGAGAAAATAGAGTTCTGAATCAAAGTTTAGGGGATGTTCATGCATAAAGCATAGAGTCACTAGTTGAATCATATTCATATATAAAATCTCAACTTATTGCTAAGTATCTTCATTGGCAAAAATATAGAATAATACTTCAGGTTGGTCTGGTAACAGTATAGATAAAATGGATGTTTAAATTTGTTCTCTAGCTTATCAGCGATGAGAAACAAATGGATTCTGTGTTTTGAGAATAAATTGAAGGGCATGTTTTTTTCTAATTTTCCTGACAGATGTTTTAAAAAATAAACTACTGAGAAAGTTGATGTAGCATTTGTATAATATTTAATGTCCATCTAATCTTAACTGAATTTCTTCTATCGTATAGTAAAAAAATGACAATTGTGGTTAATCATCTATGGGTCCAGTCTGGAAATATTAATTTCACTCACCTTTAGCTACTAATTCAAGTGTTTATCAATTATTTATCATGTGTCCTGAACTTTAGTCAGTGAGATTTACTCCTTTTATTAAAATTCAAAAGAATCAATGAAAAATTATTTGATAATTATTGTAGTAATATTTTAGAAAAGGTAAGGGATATTTTCAATAAGACATATGGATTATAATTATATATTTAGTGTATAATTGCATCTGGATAGGCACATAAAATATCTGACAGCAAAAATAAAACATTAATGCAGTTTAACCAGTAATTTTTATGAAAAAAGCATTGCAGCACCACAAACTTGGAGGCATAATGTATTTTTACATTTCCACTTAACATATAAATGGCCATCTGATTTTTGTTTATATAACTTTGAAGAAATCCAGTAACATCAGCATTCATCAAATGATTCCTTCACTGTAGTGTCATTAAAACTTTGGGCATCAAAGCATATAATGATCAAGACTATGAATATCATTTTTGTCACATTGTCAGGATTTTCTTAATTGCACTTAGTACATGTGTTATGGTTTGTGTTTAGATATCTCCCCAAAGCTTCATGCAGATGAAGGAGGACTTTCTTCTTTTTTTTTTTTTTTGGTACCGGGGACCAAACTCAGAACCTTGTGCTTGCGAGGCAGGCACCAGAACCACTGAGCTAAATCCCCGGCCCTAGGTTGTACTCTCTTTTTCAAAGGTAGTTGAATCTGAAATGTGTGATGCTGGGGTTAAGGGCACGTGATTAGTTTGGCACTGCCCTAATTCCAGTAGTCTGAATAAGATAAAGGGGGCAGAAAGATACTGGTAACTCTCTTGTTATCTTTGCAACCTTGTGGGCACCATGTTGTTTGTGCTCTGCCAGGCCTGTTTGTCATCTCTGCCTTGGAGTCAGCCAATTACGGACTGAAACTTCTATGAACTGTAAGCTAAATAAAACCCTTCCCTTCTAACTTTGAGTCTTGCATATTTTGTCTCAGAAACAAGAGAAAAGTAACTAACACAAAATGCATTTGTTCATGAACTATCAGAGAAATCGACTAACCCATGTTTCTGTTGGATGTTATCTACCATAATTTTTAAAGATATATTCAAAGCCAAATATTTTAGCAACATGACTATCTCTATTTTTGTTTCCTTTTTAAGTTTCTTTTACAAAACATCTTTCCTATGCCCCTTAAATTACAAGCCACATAGCTACCAAACAATCCAAACCTTCAGAAACTATGATGTGGAAAAATGAATTTACAACAAATCATCCAAAGCCTGGAACATTGAATTGCTATGAAGGGGATATGATAACACTTGACCTCTTTCCAATTTCCTTTTGATCATGACAAGTGCTTTGTAATTCTCTGCTAAAGTGTACTGAGCCATGTTGGCAAATTGTATCAACAGATGTTTCCATTAAGTTTGTTGTGTGGCATGAAGTTTCTTTCAAAATAAAAGCAAGACCCTCTCAGCTGCAATTCTGGAATTTTTCCTCATAACTGAAAGTGTAGGGTCTCACTTATCTCTACATATTTACAAAATTTATGCTACTTACTGTACTGGAACAAGGCAAGAGTCATGATTTGATCCATTAGGACCAAGGATTGGAAAGATCAAGATATCATTTGGTTGAATATTTCATCTCAAACAGAAATCCATTGTAGACTAAGACCAGAGGGAACACATATGAGTTGGCTACCTGTAGAAGATCTTGTGCTGGATACTCGATGCATTAGATAAATCCATTTTGAAATCCTAAGTCAGCAATTTACTAATTCTAATATTTTGTCATTATGGTAGTATCCTTAGGTTTCAGTTTACTTATGGACCAAAGGTAGTAAACCCTGCCAATCAGGGCTGTGAAAGACTCGCTGAAATAATGAGTGCATAGAACTCTGCACCATCACTGGACATAATTATAATTAAGTAACTATCATTTGTGATGAACAAGGGTCATGATGGAATTGATGAAGACTGGTCATGATTATCTATGGGAGAAGTAATGGAAATTTTCCTTGCTCCTGATATATTATGGCCCATTGTTGTTGGCAGGAAAGAAAAGAGTGATGTAAAGATAAGAGGAGCCCTTCATGTGGTCAGCCTCTATCCAGTACAGAATGTTGGGACTGTGTTCTTTCTTTTTAAACTGTGGTTACTAGAGACATTTTTGGAGAAGAGACATTGTATTCTAGTTCAAATTGAGAGTTGGTGTGTTTGTAATAGGAGGAATTTGTCACAATGACCTATGAAGCACAGAGCATGTTTGTCTCCTTGAGAGGACTGGTCAAAATTGAAGTGTTAGAATCACAGCTAGAAGCAAAGATGAAAGCACTCAAGTTCTCCATGTCTTTACATTACTGGGACTGTTGGAGTTTTCTGCTGAGCAGTATAATGATAGAGAAGGAGAACTATATGAGTCCCCTAAAAACTGAGCAAGAGCTCAGACTTCACAATAAACCAGCTGTGACAACTTGATCAGTATTTTTCTTTTTTTTTTGTACCGGGGATCGAACTCAGGTCCTTGCTCTTGCACAGCAGGCGGCAAAACCACTGAGCTAAATCCCCGACCCTTGATCAGTATTTTTAAAGTCTCTGACTTTTGTATCCTCATCTGCCAAGATATATTCAACCACCTGTCTATTTTTTAAATGATTTACAAAGATATTCTTATAATTTACACACTCTAGACAAACACAAAGTGGGGTTAAGATTTGTGCTAATATTCCAGTATCATGGGAGAGGTAAGTCTGTAGACAATAAAATGTGAAAAGAAGTTTAGGATATAAAGATAATCAGACCACTTAAGTGATGCAGAAAGGCTCTGCCTCAGAGAACAAAAAATGTTATAGGAACCATATTGTATTTAATATGAAGTGATTCCTATTCTGATTCTCTTTAGTGGACTCACTTAACTTATACCTACAGGCTTGCAACATAGTCTAGGCCCTGAAGACAAGTTTGTTCTAAACTGTGGCATTCTAAGATGAACCAGGAAGTGGCTCAGCAGTCCCACACGAAGTTATGTCACAGCTGTAAAATAACTGATGTTTCATGTAAAAACAAAGCAAGTATTATCATGGTCCTTTGCTATTTTTAAGAGCTCTTTCTTTAGATGATGCAAAGAAGAATAGCAAAGATTAGTCGGAGTCAATGAAAAAAACAAGAGATAGCCCAAATGACACAAAGCAAGTGTTATGGCAACCAACTCGAGCAAAATCAGCCACTAGATGGAATGCAAGGGAAAGTCCCCCCAAAGGCTGTCAGTTCCATAGGATCCATAACTACTTGCCAAGATAACTGTCACAGATTAACTTTTTAACTAATACTCTGGATATGGAGAATCAAACAGCTATGGATCTACTGATTTTTTACTCATGATTTTACATTTTTTTATAATTATTCTATGAAGTATATTCTGTGCATCTTATTGAAATCACGAAATACTCCCAACAGCATTCACTTAAAAAACTGATAGTGTTACTCTATACAAGGATGTGAAATTATTTCAGTCTGAATTATTTTCAGTTACATGGGTTCCATGGTATAATGGTGACTACTCTGGACTCTGATTTGTTTTCAGTGAACCCAGAATGTCTCCTTCTGGTCACAGCATTCATCCCATACAAGATGAGGGCATTTTCAGAATCTCTTGTTTTAAATTGCTTCTAGAGACTCTCTCACTTCTAGAAAATTATTAATAACATTTTTCATTAAATTAGAACATTTTGTGACTATTTTTTTCAACATTAATGAAGGTGGGCAGGAAATGTACAAAAAATTACCGTAATAAATATTCTCAGTCATCCCTTACCTCTCCTATTCATGTAGTACAGTCGGAACTATCTATTATTGTACTTAGGTATAGAATATAGAAGTGTTCTGCTGGCCTTAGAATTTGTGAATGAACACAATATTGTAGACAGCTTAACAATGTTCTTTGTAAATGATAATTCCTATTGTATCTCATGTAGTCTCAGCCACAACAAGCTGCTTTGGGTCTAGAAGGCATTTGGGGATTGTAATTATAGGAAGGTGAATAGGCAGGAAATGTGTCATATGCTTGCTGAAAGGATCATAGAATTCCCTATACATTAGCCTGATACAATTCATGGATGTAAACAGAGTATATGAGAAGAGGCTGAATTTATGTTTTGATAGGCACATGCATTGTAGACCACGGAAGATTTTTTGTTGAGAACAAAAAATGGAGTTTGAGATTCTCAAGGTGAAAAAGACAAGTGTTTGGGTGTTTCACAGGAGCCAAGACCAGGGTCAGAGTTTCTAATGGTGCAGAATTTAAAATGTTCTTAGTGTACTAAGGCAAAAGACCTCTCAGAAGATTGAAAATAAACATGAAGGATTAGATGAGAGGTCAAGTGTGTTATGTATAAAGGTGCCAAATCATACTGATATCCAATGTTTGCCCTATCAATTGATGCTTTTCTCTTTACCTATTCCCATTCTTGGATATTTCCTTTTATCTTCCTGAACACCCCCCACCTCCATCTTGGATGCACCAGCCTACAGACACATGTTGGGCCATTCCAGGTATACACATTTGTGTTTATGTGTGACTAGCCAGAAATACACCTAACTCTTCTTAAATTTCTACAGATAAGCCAGCCATAAACAAACCACTGAACAAACTGAATGCACATATTTATATATAAAATCATGTTACACAGGCATATTCATGCAAACATACACATTTACAACCCCTTTTTGCATATATCTATATAATAGTTTTATTATTTTAGCTTAAGGAAGAAAAATTATTTGTACCAATGTGTAGGTTTCCCACATTCTGTGAGCCTTTGTCAGCCTTGATTCAGATGTAAGCAACATGTTTCCCAAAGAAAAATGATTTGTACCACATATAGTTGTGAGCACTTATGAAACATGATGATCTGAGGTAAATTTTTCATGAATGAATATTTCTTATATTTTGAAAGAGCTTTGACTTACATTCTTTTAATTATCCACTCTGTGTTTTGGAAACACACTAGTTAAATAACAACATAAGAATTTTAAGCCATCTAGAAATATTTTTATCTTAGAAATGGATGTATTTTGTGATATTTTAAGACACTTTCCTTATTCTGTATGAAATAGTCATGCCAACAGGGAAAATATGGTTGTTGAAGAGTTTCATTTTCAGTTTTGACAGAGAAACGTATATCACAACAACACTTCCACTGAGAAAAGCTATAAATGCTGGATAAAATACAAAGAACAGCTGTTTAAAGGCTTCAGAAGGTAAAAAAAGAAGTCAGAACTTGTGAGACCAGTGTTCTGAGAGTAATAAAATACATTAAGAAGGACCTGACCTTTTCTGTTTATCTCCTCTTAGAATCAGATTATTATGAATAAGAAAACAAAGCTTGCTGTGACTTTGATTGGTATTAAATAATACCATTAATGAACTTAATCTAACTGATATATAGAGAGCACTGTACCACATAGTTATAGTATATACTCTTCAAATGTACTTGGAAAATTACCAATAACTATGTCACAGATCAAGAAACTCCAACACATTTGAGCAGAGATTGAGTTCACTCAAGAGAATAGAATTAAATTAAATATCGCTATAAAAAAATTAACAGTAAAATCCCTTAATATTTGACATTATGCTTTCTCATAACAATTAAATTGTGTCAAAAAATAAATCACAATGGATACTAGAAAGTGCTAGGAAATCAATGGTAACGTAGTTGGCATATAATAATATATGGGACATAAAACCATGCCTAGATGCAAACTTGTAGACATGTGTATATATATTAGAAAAGAAGACTGAAGATAAAGAATTTAATATATTTCATTTAAAAGACTACAAGAACAGAAAATTAACCCCCAATTACAATAAACAATCATTATATGTGGCAATATCTAATAAATAGGAAATAATAATGCAATAAAACAAATAAACTAAAAAGTTGTTTATTTTATTTTATTTTTTATTTTTTGGTACCAGGGATTGAACTTGGGACCTTGGGCTTGCAAGGCAGATGGTAGAACCACTGAGCTAAATCCCCTGCCCAAAAAGTTGTTTATTTTAAAAAATAACAATTATGAACACCTGAATCAAGGGGAAAAGAAGCGATGCACAAATGATGGATATCAGAATAAAAAAGGAAATTATTCAATTCTATCTTAGGTCACTAGTATATAATATCCAGCACCCACAATTCTAAGGAGGAAAGGTTTATTTTCACTTCCAGTTTGTAGAGGCTTCAGTCCTTTGTTGGCTGGTTCCAAGGCAGGGCAGCATGGCAGAGACATATGGCAGACAAAAATACCTTCATGGCATGAAGGCAGAAAGCAGAGAGAGAAAAATTAAGGAAGGAAGGAGGGAGATATACCCTTCCAGGCCATGCCCCCAGTGACCCACCTCCCCCTCCTAGACATCACCTTCCAGTGTCACATTTAGCTATAAATGCATGCTAAGCATCATACCCCCATGATCCAATTAACTCCCAAAGCCACATGATTACATGAAGCTTTGGCGGGACATCTAGATATAAACCATAACATTCTGCCCCTGACCCCCCAAAGACCCATGCACATCCCTTTATGCAAAACACATTTAGTGCATCTCTGTACTGGTTTTAGACTCATGCAGAATGCAAAAGTTGTGGTGTCAGGAAGGCTTCCATCCAGACTTCAGAGGAAGGCCTAGGAGGTCAGGCAATGTGTCCCTGAGAGCACAGTGCATGAAACTGTGAGTATGAAGCTGAAAATGCTGTGGCAATCCCAGGATGCTGAAAAATCCAGAAACATGGAACATCTAAGAAAAGCTGCAAGGAGTAAGCAAACCCAGCCCGTGAGAAAAGTCATGAGGGTGTTATTAGCTCTCCCCTGTGTTGTGATCGGGTATTTTTGGGGGGCAATGAAGTTTGAAGCCAATAAAACAGCATGCAGCAAGCAGTGAGGAATGACTGAATGTTTAATAGAAAGAATAAAACAAAAATCTCCTCACTTGTTGGGGGTGGTGTTCCATAAGGTGGACATCATAGATATTGAAGTCTATTGGCCTTTTATATGGTTTTTGGTATAGGTGAACATGACAAAATGCAGGGATGCTCCTGATTGCTGGTAGGCCTTTGATGTCTGGAAAGCAATCTGTTTGGTTTGTATTTTACTTTTTTTAGGGCTTTTAAAAAAATTCGTTTAGGAACCTGTTTTTTATATATTTTTTAGGCCCTGATAATTTATGTAAGTTAATTATTTGGGTGCTTGTTAATTTATTTAGGCCCTGACTTTTAGTTTATTTTAGGTAAACTATTTAGGATTTGTGCACTATAATCTCTTAGCTTTAAGGGCAGTGCCATAGGGGTAAGGCCTTCCAAGCAATTCAGAGTTTACATCTTGCCTCAGATTGCCCTGGATACTGGATATGAAATAAAGGGATTTAATGTTTGACCTGCTGGATTTTGCTCTTGCTTTGGTCCCATACTTTTCTACCCTCTTATTTCTACTTTTTGGAATGGGAAGGTTTATCCTGTGCTATTGTATGTTGGAAGTGCTTAACTTTCTTTTCATTTTTACATGGGCTCACAGCTGAGCTTATATTAAATTTCAGAGGAAACTTTGGACTTTAACTTGAACATGGAAGACATCAAGGTCTGCCACTAGCTGGAGAAATAGCCAGGCTTTCTTTTACCTTGGCTGAAGAGGTCAAGGGCCTGGATGGGTGAGCACTGGGAACCAAATCTTGAGGAACAAATTCCCTAGGCAGCCACCATTCAGTGCCCTAAGAATCTCTTCTCAGAGAATTCTTTCACCTTTGCAATTGTGAGCCTGCAAAGGGTGGAGCCTTGTTTCCTTCAATCAAGGCATTTTTCCTATTGTCCTGCTTCAAGGTACTTGATTCCTTTTTAATGCTAATCTTTTTAGCAATCAAGATACCTTCTTCTTCATCTCTCTAGGCTCCAACTTGACAGGTGCTTCCTTTCAAGTGAAACTGAAAACTTTTAAATCATTCAGTTACACTGCCTTTTGGTCTTGACTCTCAAGGTAGAGCTGGCTAAAACCCCCCAACAGTAGCCAGGCCATCAATTCAACATTAGACTGCCTTGAAATTTCTTCTGCCAGATTAATTATTCTGCCACTTTTAATCTCAGTCTCCTGCAATGTCTCCAACATTGAACAAAATATAGACAAATTTTCTGTCAGCATGTAACATACATGGCCTAGGGCCCAACTGCCAGTGGAGTCCATGTTCCTAACTGAAACCTCTTGAGCCTGGTCTTCACTGGATGTATTACTGTCAACATTCTCGTCTTCTGAGCTCTGAACATAATTTTCTATACAGCTCAGCTCATACAAATCTAGGACTGCCTCTCCAGCCAGCATCTCCAAACCTTTCCAAACTCCGCAAGCCAGTTTCAAAAGCTTCTGAATTAAATCATCAGATAGCTGCACAGCAATGACTGTACTTCTCTGGCACCTAAATCTATCTTAGTCACTTTTCTTATCACTAGGACACAATACCCAACACCCACAATTCTAAAGAGGAAAGGTTTATTTTGTTTCATAGTTTGTAGAGGTTTCAGTCTTTTGTCGGCTGGCTCCATTGTAAGGCAGCATGGCAGAGAGGCATGGAGAGGAGAAATATCATCATGGCATGGTGGCAGAAAGTAGAGTTCAAGAAAGGAGGAGGGAGATAGACCTTGCCTGCCCAAGCTCCCATTGATTCCCCATCTCCAACCAGGCCTCATCGCCCATAATAGTTAGGTACAAACTCATCATTGGACTAATCAACTGATGAGTGTTACAAAGTAAAGATCCAATCACCTCACCAAAGCCCCAGCTCTAGGGGTTCATGAAGCTTTGGGAGGACATCTAGACATAAACTACAATAGATCTATAGATTTTAAAAGTTTATAAGTGGATATTATACATGATATTTTGATAATTTAATTAAACCAAATCCTTGAAACCACCATGAATAAAAGCAAGAATAAATGAAACAATCATTCTTTGTCTAGTAAATAAATCTGAAGTTCAAAACCCACTTTCACAGCAAATTTTGTGTTCAGTTGGTATAATCAATGGATTTTTTCATAATACTTAAAGAATAAATGAAATTACATTCATATTATATGAACTCTTCCAAAATGTAAGGAAGATTTCTCATTTTTCTACAAAACCAACGTATTCTAATATTAAAATCTGAAAGGTACTACAAAATGATAATTACTACACAAAAACACATTAGTTAAAATAGATTCAGAAAAATGAAATAACATGGACTTGATTTGCTAACATAATATTTACATTTTCTGCATCTAACTTTATAATTATAGATAGTGGAAATCCTTGGTGACCTTTTTCCTAGATTATTATAAGTACTTGGGTAAAAAATAGCCCTCCAGTTTTTTTGCACCCAAAATTTATGTTATACAACTTTTTGTGCAACAACTTACCATCATTTCTCATGTCAATATGTAGAGATTCATCTTATGCATTTCTATGTCTTTATACTGTCAATTTTCTACTATTGAAAGGAGTTCTAAAAATGACATTTTATACATGTTTGGCAGCAATATTCTTTTTCTAATTATTTTTTTATTGTTATATACTTATAGTACATTATAATTACATTCATCATGGGGAGTTGGTACATATACATAACATTTCTTAATTCTTTTTTGAACCCCTCCCCTCCCAATATCTTGAATTACTTCTTTTATACATAGACAGCAGGAAAGAGCCAAATTAATCTTTGGCGTATGGAAGGGAACAAAAAGACATGGTGTGGGGAGAGGGTAGGGAGGGAAAGAACATGAAAAGGGGGATTGTGAAATACTGTGTATATGCACCAAGTACATACAAGGAAAGTGACCATCATGTACTACAAACATGTATAAAAATGTATATGTTGTTTTTTGAGTGTGAGAAATATATCTTTTTGATTAAATTACTTAGGGTGGAAATGAGTAAATTAGAATTACTGTTCAAAAATTTTTTATTGTACTGTCTCTTCTTCAGGTTTTATAATTTCCACCTCTGATCTTTAGCATTTTTCTGAACGTGGCTTTGTGAAACTCTCTACAAGATACTTTAACATCTTGCTAACCTTTCCCAATTATATCTTTAATTCTAACCTTCACAGGAGTTTTCACAAACTTGCCTGATCTGAAGCTGTGTCTTCACAGAACTGTGAATAAAAAATATTTTAAGCCTCAGTAAAATTAGTATTATCAAAGAAAAAAAACCTAATTTTCTCCAGCATGTATTATATGCTGAATATGGGCAACTAGTTTTTTTGCTATTGCTTAAAATATAAATATTTCAATTTCTTATTATTAGTTAGGATTTCATTTGCAGGGAAATTGATGGAACTTGAGAATATGATGCTAAGTGAGGTAAATCAGACACAGAAAATTAAGTATCACATGGTTTCTCTTAAATGAGGAACTAAAATATAAATGAATAAGTAAATGAGTAAAATAAAAGAGAGATGGTAAAAAAAGTGAGAGTTTTTGAGAATGGGAACTGTAAGGGAGGGGAGGATAAAAGAATAAAAGAATCAAATATTACATATGAGTCAATTCCACAAAACCAAGATTGCTATTATATATTAAAAATATACACTAATAAAAGAAAAAATGAACTTCAAATTTATTTATTAAAGAATCCCCTTAGTGTAATTTCCTTTTCTTGAGAGCATTATTTCCAGCAATCATCAGTATTACCACTTCAGGAGGGTCAATCAGAAGAAAAAAATAAAATCTAAAAGGAATAAATCAAAAAATTTAATGTGAAAATTATCACTATTTGCAGATGACATGATACTCTACATAGAAGACCCCAAGAACTCTACCAAAAGTCTTCTAGACTTAACAACCAAATTCAGTAGAGTAGCTGGATACAAGCTCAACATACAAAAATCAATGGCCTTCCTGTACATGAACAACAGACTCACTGAGGGAAATGCCAGAGAAACAACTCCTTTTAAAATAGCATCCAAAAATATGAAATACCTAGGAATCAACATAATGAAAGAAATCAAAGACCTCTACTCTGAAACTACAGTACAATATCAAAGAGGATATCAGACAATAGAAAGACATCCTTTGCTCCTGGGTAGGGAGAACCAATATAGTGAAAATGGCCATTCTTCCAAAACTGCTATATAGATTCAATGGAATCCTATTTGAAATTTCAACCGCATACTTCAAAGGCCTTGAGAAAGCAATCCAAAAATTCATTTGGAACATGAAGAGACCTAGAATAGCAAAAGTAATTCTAGGCAATAAAGACAACTTGAAACTATACTACAAAGCTACTGTGATAAAAACAGCATGGTACTGGCAAAGAAGCAGACCTGAGGACCAGTGGAACAGATTAGAAGATGCAGAAACAACTACAGACACACTCAGCCACCTCATCTTTGACAAAGGACCCAAACACCCTCACTGGAGGAAAGATAGCCTCTTTAATAAATGGTGCTGAAAAACCTCTGTTTCAATTTACCAAATATTAAAACTAGACCTATATTTCTCACCATTCATTAAACTAAAATCAAAATGGATTAAAGACCTAAATATTAAAGGAGAAACACTAAACTGGCTGGAAGAAAGGTTAGGTAGAACTCTTGAAGACATAGGTGTAAGAAAAGATTTTAGGAACAAAACTTCAGTTGCCCGTGAACTAGCACAATCAATAAGTGGGACTTCTTCTTATTAAAAAGCATCTGCACAGCAAGAGAAACCACCAACAACATGAGGAGACAATCCAGAATGTGGGAAAAAAATTTTACCAGCTGTTCCTCAGACAAAATTCTATTATCTAGAATATATAAAAACCCTAAAAAAAATCAGACCTCCCAAATTTAAGGGCACAATCCAAAAATGGGCATCTGAAATGAACAGACATTTCTCAGATAAAGAAGTAAAAGCAGCAAATATATGAAAAAATGTTCAACAGCACTGGTCATTTGAGAGATGCAAATGAAAACAACTCTGAGATTCCACCTCACTCCAGAAAGAATGGCTGCTATCATGAAATCAACCAATAACAAATGCTGGCAGGGTTGTGAGGGAAAAGAAACCCTTCTCCACTGCTGGTGGGAGTGTAGACTGGTGGGATCACTGTGGAAATCAGTATGGAGATACCTCAAAAAACTAGGATTGGAGGTCCCATTTGACCCAGATATTCCCCAGCTGGGTATCTTCCCAAGAGAATTAAAAGAATCATACCACAGCCATATATGTGCACCCATGTTCATAGTGCCACAGTTTGCAATAGCTAAAACTTGGAAACAGCCCAATTGTCCATCAACTGGAGACTGGATAAAGAAATTTTTTTTTATAAAATGGAGTACTACTCAGCCATAAAGAATGAGAATCTAGAGACATTTATAGCTCAATGGATGCACATTGAGGCTATACTCTTAAGTGAAGTAAGTAGGACACACAAGTAAACACCAAATACTGTAGTTTCTCTTGTGTGAGAAACTGAAAGTATAATAAGGACCAAATTGTATAATAGATAATGTGAAATAGGAAGAAAAGGGGCAAAGGGGAAGGAAGTGGGAGGTCTAAGGGAAAGGGAAGAAGGGAAAGGAATATATAACAATTATGTCACATTTCTCACGTTGGACTCTGAGACATCTCTAGAGATTCTGTGTAGTTCTGCATCATAGAAGAAAATATTGTGGAGCTATAAACTTGTGCATGTTACTACCTAAAACTTTTCTTCTTCCATTAAAATTTTAGCCTATAGGTAATAATAGTCATCATTGGTCATAGTCCTAAATTAGTTTATTTTAATATCTTATATAAAATACACATTCTCTGTTGCAAATTCCAATGGACTCAAGAAAAGGAAAAAACATGTACAAAATGATTCTGTAAACATTTTGGTTATCTTGCTGAGTTTTTTGATATTTGACTTAGAAAATGAATTTTTCCTCAGAGAGGTGATATATGGGAGAGGGAACTATTCTTCTTCCAGGCTGACTATTTTAATGAAACATTCTGGTTACTGACTGAGTACTGTTATCACTACTATGCTACTTAAGAAATTAATTGATGGTGTTGGTTTAGCTCTTAAATTGGAAATCTCATGTTATCAAAGCCAGTATTATTAGAACTAATTCCCTACATTTGTTTATGTGGACTACAAGGATTAAGGCTACTGACTTAGGTGATAAATGATGTCCTGACTGATAATAGTGATCAAGTCATTTCACGGACCAGAGTTAATCTGGAAAACAAAATGAAAGACATACTAAATAAAGATCTTTGTATATTTTTCAATAATATTAGATTGAAAGTAGATTATATCAGGCAATTTTATTTGCTAAATTTACAAAAATGAAATTCTTTTAGGTTCTTCAATATTGTGATTTTCAATTTATGGGCAATAATGAAAGTTCTAAAAACAGTATTAGTATCTCTTCTGCTTAGTTGTGTTAAATACTTATTTTTTTCCAACAAAACAAGACATAAACACATGTTGATAATTGTTTGAGTATTTTAAACAATCTTTAAGAAGTAGTATGATGTTATGCAAACCAGCACCAGCAACAAAAAAAATTCTATGTCTGTATTTCTCCCATGTAGAACAAAACAATTTTAGGTAAACTATTTCCAATTACTTGTCTTATTCAGAGAAAAAGTTTGAAATGGATCATTTTCTATAACTACCTGAAATGAATGGCCATTTCCTGTACACCTAGAACATTTCTAGCAGCTCATAAAATATTCAGATTATTTTTCTGCTTCACAATCAGTAAAAGTATTCCCATTTATATCTTGTGCAGTCAATATTTCTCTTTATTACATTCTCAATAATAATTTTAAAATAATTTTAACTTCCAAATATGTGGAAAATACTAAACTATATACAGTTGCAAAAATAAAGTGAAATCTTTATTTTATGTCTTTTAAGAAGAACTATTGTTGATAATTTTTCACAAATTATCATATCTTTTAAAAAATTTTGATCATTATTTTCTTGAAATATGAAATACACACAAAAAATGCATGCATCTCACATGTATATCTTGACACATTTTCATAGTGTAAACCAACTTGTGTTATCTAAAAACAGATACCTCCCACTACATTATATACCTATTGAAACAGCTCAAGGAAAAATATTTTTCTCTTTTAATTAATTGGAGAAAAATCATCTGTAATCATAGCATTTGGGAGGGTGAGGCAGGTGGATCGCCTTGAGTTCAAAACAAGCCTGGGATAGAGAGTGAGTTCAAGGCCAGCCTGGACTGCAGGGTGAGACCTTGACTCAAAAAACAAAAACAAAAACAAAATTAACTTGTTTTTATTGTCAGAATGTTTTTGCAGTTCATATTTAAATTCTTCTTTGGGAAATGGTACATATATTTATCACAACTTGATCACATTTTCATCTTCTTCCCCACTTCCTTCCTCTCGTTTTTGTTGCTTCAGATTACCTTATCACCTCCACAAAGTCTACCTTCCTACATCTTACTACCTCTCTTTAATTTTGCTCTTTAAATTATTTCTATTTTAGGTTTCTGATATGAGAAGCTATGTGATATTTAGCCTTTTGTGTCTGATTTTTTTTTTTTCACTCAGCACAATGGTCCCAAGATACATTCATTTTCTTAAAAGTGACTCAAATTTATCCTTCTTCGTGGCTTAGTAGTACTCTGAAATCTATTCCACATTTTTAATCCATTCACCTGTTGATGGGCATATATGTTGCTACCATAATTTAGCTATAATGAATTGTTCTTTTATAAACATGGGTATTTATGTATCACTGTAATATGATGACTGTAACTCTTTGAGGATAATACCCAGTTAGGACAAATGGAATTTCTATTTTTAGTTTTTTAAAAAAAATCTCCATACTAATATCTAAAGTGATTGCATGGTTTTCATTCCCATCAAAACTATTGACGATTCCTTTTTGCCCACAATCTTATGAGGATTCATTGTTTTTAGAGTTCCTGATGATAGCTAGGATTACTAGAGTAAGATGAAATCTTGGTGTTATTTTGGTTTGCAGTTCTAAAATGATCAAAAATGCTTAACATTTTTCTCATGTACTTACTGGCCATTTGTACTTCTTTTCAGAAATCTCTATTCATTTCAATTGCCCATTTTTGAAAAGACTTTTTATTTGGGGGCTGTATAAATTTTATGTATTCTAGATATTGGTCCTCTGTCCAAGGTGTACCTAGAAAATATTTTTCCCATTTTGTAGGTTGTATCTTAACTTTGATTGTTGTTTTTTTTGATATACAGAAATTTTGAAATTTATATAGTCTCCTTTATTGATTCCTGATATTATTTCTTCTGTAATTAGATTCCCTGCAGAAAATCATTTCCTATGCCTATGTCTTCAGTTTTATCAATTTTAACTTCCACAAGATTCAGTGTGTCTCTCTTTATATCTTGTACTTTCACCCATTTGGATTATATGTTGGTAGAGGATGAGAGATATGGATCTAGATTCATTCTGCTACATGCAGATAAATAGTTTCCTCAGCAACTTTGTTAATGAGGCTACCTTTCCTTCAGCATATGTTTTGGGCCCTTTTGTCAAAATATCAGATGGCTGAACATGCATAGATTTACTTCTAACCTCTTATTTCTATTTCATTGTTCAACATGTCTCTTTTTATGCCAATCAATGCTGTTTTTGATACTGTATAACTTGAAGTCTGGGATTATAATGCATCTGGCAGGATTTCTTTGGCTATTCAGGTCTCTTCACATTCCATATGAATTTTAAGATTTTTCTGTAGTTGTGTGAAGAATCCTGCTGGTATTTTGACTGAAACTGCATTACATTTATATATTAGTTTTGGTAATATGACATTTTTGACAATATTGAATCTGCCTATTCAAGAACAGTAGCATTTTTTTTTTCATTTTCTAATGTCCTCTTCAGTCTTTTCTTTTAAATTACTATAATTTTCATTACATAGGTCCTTCACTTCTGTGGTGACACTAATTCCTAAGTATTTAAAAAACTACCATGAATGTGCTGCATACAAGAAACACACTTAATTCAAAAGGAAACTCATACACTGAAAGTTAAAGGGTGGAAAACAATACTGCATGTGACAGGAACCCAAAAAAAAGCAGGAGTAGCTATCCTCTTTGCAGATCAAGTAGATTTCAAACCAACACTGATTAAGAGAGATGAAGAAGGACA
>NW_004624762.1:20732378-20758956 GCF_000247695.1 Heterocephalus glaber | reverse complement strand
AATTCCTTTCACAATAGCATCCAAAAAACTGAAATACCTAGGAATCAACCTAATGAAAGAAATCACAGACCTCTTCATCCTACTTTTGTTTGTGTGGTGCACTACATTTATTGATCAATGTTTGTTGAAAATCCTTAGATTCCTGGGATGATGCCATGTTGGTCCATTTGGTTTTCAAGTATACTGATAAGGACTTTTGTCTCTTTGTTTGTTAAGTAAATAAGCCTATAGTATTCTTTTTCTCTTGAGTGTCTGTCCCATTTTGTCATGAGGGAAATGCTAGCTTCAAAGATTGAAGTTGGAGTGGACAGCAGACAGAACTTACCTAAGTGGACTGGGGATGAAACTTACCCCTGTGGAATTCACCATGGGCCAAATCCATGTTCATGGATTCTACACCCTGGCTGAAGCCACCTGCCAACTCTAAACCCACTCTGTGCTTTTTTCCCCTTAGCATGGGGCAGCAGAGGTGCCAACTGACTGACAAGCCTGATTATGCATGAGACCAATGCTTCAATAGAGAAAGTAAGACCAATGGCTTGCATCTCCAGGGAGAAATAAAAGACCAGCCAGCAGCACTAGTGATAAGAAAAGATCATGGCTATTGTAACTACAAAAATAATATGGGGTTTTACTCCAAAAGTAACTCCTTCATGGCAGGCTAGAATAGGAGAAGAAACCAGATGCAACACCCACTATTCTGCCAGAAAGTGTTTGATCAAGTACCATTTTGGAAGGGATTGATTAATTAATACTTAGGCACAGAACAACTGCACATCAGGGTTTTCAGTGTTAACCTTACACAGTGACTGGGTGACAGACAACAATGGGAGACAGCTGTAGAGAGGATGCAGGCTAGCCATTAACCTCCTGAGTTTAAGCTCAGGCAGGGAAAGATAGTTATCCCTATGTTATTAGAGTTGAATACTCTTCTATTGTTAGTGAAGGTATAGTTATTGCATTCAGTAGATATTTACTATACATCAATATTTGGTTTTCTTAGTGTTTATGCTATAATTATATTCCACTTCTCTATGGTTAAGTGTGGTACATTATTGATTCTTATGGTATGGTAATATCCAGCTATCCTTTAATGCCATTACAACAGTTGATTTTATTTCTATTTCCAAGGTGGTGTAGATGTTCCTATTAATTGGTTTTCTCTGTAAACCAATACCAAGATTGCCTTTTTATTATTAACAATACTGTGACCCATTACCAGGGTGCTGGAACAAATACAATGCAGGTTCCTTTCCCAATTAAATGGAGTTGGTTGAAACTTGGGACAGAGGCAAAGGCCTATAATTAGCCATGCCCAGAGTGCATCACTAAAAAGAAGACACTAACTAAAATGGTCTTCATACTGGTAAAAGTCTTCCACTATAATCAACCAACAGAATAAAATCAAACCAAAGAAAGCAAACAATAGAAACTTGACAAAAGATAGCAATGGGATGCCTCTAAAAACTCCCAGATCCCCAAGTCAGTTACAGGGAAATCCATAGTAAAAAATAAAACAAAGCCACACAGGTGAATTATTCCAAAGGATGTCAGAGAAGATAAAAAAAATTGATCATGAGGTGCTTGGTGAACTCAGAGAAGATAAAAGTAGACAGAGAGCACACTTAATAAAGAAAGGCATCATCAAGTATACAGAAGACAGTAATAAAAAGCTGATGAGCCAAACAAAACAATATTAAAAGTGAATAACTAGTTTAGCAAAGAATTAGAGTCAATTTCAAGGTATCAAACATAATTTCTGAAGATTAAAAATTCTATTGGTAGTATGGGGAGCAGAAGGGACAAATTTGAGGACAGAATATTAGAGCTAAAATATAGGGCTTCTGTAGGAGAAAATTAGATACTTAAAAAAATAACCAAAAGGACATCAAAAATGGAAACAACAGCTGTTAGATGATGCAAAGAGGACTGATCTAAGATTAATTTGAAATAATATAAAATCAGAAGACAGCACAAATTACATTAAAAATCCTGTTTACAAAAATAATGCTGAACTTTCCAAATAGAAGGAAAAGAATTTATCATGCAGATGTTAGGAATATAAAATGACAGATAGCCAAGATCAGTAAAGAACTTTCCACAACTCATCTTCTCATAATCCCAGAAGTGTTATGCAAGGATAGCATCTTAAAAACCTGTTAGAGAAATGTAATGAATCACCTACAAAGCTAAAGTCATTATAATAACTTCAGACTTTTTCAACACAAACTGTAAAGGCCAGAAGAACTTGGAAAAAAGTATTTCAAATGCTAAAAGAAAACAAATTCCAACCCAGTCTGATATGTCCCGCAAAACTATCTTGCAAAATTGATGGAGAAATAAAGTATTTTCATTACAAAGATCACCTAAAGAAATTCATGACCACCAAACTAGCACTCCAAAAATTTTCAAGGATGTCCTAGGAGGAGACAATGAAGAAAAAAATGCCAAAATATCTAGTAGAATGAGTACAAAAGGCAGGATGAGCAGTTAACTAGAAAGAAAAGAAAGAGAATCACCAATGAAAAATATAAGAATAACTAAACATGTTTCAGTAATAACATGAATGGTCTTAATGCCTCAGTGAAAGATGAATTGGCAGAATGGATCAAGAAAAAAATCCCACTGGTATGTTTTGCAAAAGAAACACATTTGATCCAAAAAGAAATTTTTAGCCTAAAAATCAAAGGATGGAAAAGAATATTCTGTGCAATAGAAATATATATTATAAAAAGGAGAAGTAGTATATAATATTCATTCAAATAGTTTCTAGCTAAAATTCATCCAAAAAAGGCAAAGAATATCACTATGTTGTGGTTAAGGGAACAATTGAACAGGAAGAGGTAACAATTGTAAACATATGCACCAAATGCTGTCCCACCAAACTTAATTAAAAAAAAAAAACATTACTCCACATGAAAGATCAGATAAAAACCAATACAGTCATAGTAGGGGGTCTCAATACACCACGGTCTGAAATAGATCAACTAGACAAAAAAATCAACAAAGAAATATCAGAGTTGAACAACATCTTCAAACAAATGTACTTAATAGATATCTATCGTCTTCAACCCCAAAACAAGAGAATATACTTTCTTCTCAGCAACACATGGAACCTCCTGCAAAATACACCATATACTGAGCCATATTTGCTTTTGTAAATGCAAAAGAATTGAAATTTTCCTTTGCATATTGTCAGACCATAGCACAGCAAAACTAGAAATCAATGAAAAAAGAAACCACACAAATCATGCAAACACATAGAAATTAAAACGTGTACTTTTTGATACTCGATGTATCACAGGAAAAAATAAGATATTTCCTAGGATCAAATGATAGTGCCAGTAAAACATACCAGATCTTATGGGACAGAATGAAAGCATTCCTAAGAAGAAAGGTTGTAGCTGTGAGTGCTTATATCAGAAAAAAATGAACAAGCGAATAAATAACTTATGATGCAAGGAGGTTTAAGAAAAACAAGATAAATCCAAGTCCAAAACAAGTACAAGGAAGGAAATTATAAAAATCAGAGCATGAATTATAACAATTAAGAACAACCTCCCCCATAAACAATTAATGAATCAAACAGTGGGTTCTTTGATAGAATAAACAAAATAGACAAACATTTAGCCAATCTTACAAAAATATAAGAAAATAAAAAACTTGAATCAATAACATTACAAATTAAGAATTTGAAATCACAGTGACCGTTGCTTAATTCCAGGAAATTACTAGCAACTACTTTGAAAACCAGTACCACCAGTACCACATAGCAGAATCTATGGGGTACAATGAAAGCAGTCTTAAAAGGGAAGTTTAATGGTGTGAGTGGACACATTAGAAAAATAAAATGTGCCAAAGTAAATAACCTAATGATGCAACTCAAGGTCTTAGAAAAACAAGAATGATCCAAATTCAAAGCTAGTACAAGGAAAGCAACTATAAATATAAGAGCAGAAATCAATGAAACAGAGACAAAAAAGGACCAGCTGTGACCACAGACAGGCAGAGTTGGCTCCATTTCTACCTTGCATGTTACCAGAGCATATACCCATCTGCAGAGAACATGTGTGGTGACCCGCAAAAAGACTGCAACTAAGACAAAGGGGAAAGTTAGTCTCATGGACTCCTCGGCATAGAAGTTAAAAAGGAATTGCAACTGTAGAATCTCTTATAGAATCCTTACCATTGCTCACCACCCTGGGAAGAGTGGCAGGGACTGCTAATTCAGCTGGTGGACACACACACTCACTGAGGAATCTGTGGATATCTGATTGTGAGGAGCCAAGGAGTTCCATGCCAGTGTTTGGAATCTCCTGTAGAATCCCCAGCCAGTACATATAAACTATTATAGTCTCCTGAGGACCCCCACTGAAGAGCATGCACAGGTGCACCACTAACTCAGTGGACCCTTACTTTCCAGTGAATTTGCCTGCCAATTTCAACATGATTCTTGGGAAGGGGAATGGGAAGAGTACCTATCCCAAGAACTGGGTCAGTGTCAGACTGCCTGCATGTCTGCAAGGGGGCAGAATGAAGTCCTGAGACTGGGTTAGTTTCAGTTTTTCAGTGGTAAGGTCAGAGGACACATTGGTGTGGCTACATATAATCATGCCATAAGGAAGCCCAGAAGGAACAGGTGTGAACACCCAGGCTCTGACAAAGAGGTTACTTGTGGATCACATATACATTGTTCTGTTGGAGTATATAACCAGTTCCCATCAGATATCTTCTGGGATTTGTTTGTTTGTATGTGTTGGTTGGTTGGTTTTGTTTGGTATTATGCAGCTATGTTTTGATTTTGTAGTTTTCTTTGTTTTTATTTCTTTCTTTTTCTATTTGCTTTGATCTAGTTGGTTTCTAGTTCTCTCCCTCTTCTCATCTTTCTATCTAGTTTCTTCAGTTCAAGCTGCTACAGTAATACTCTTGTCTTATTTCTGAATTATTTTTCCCAAGATATAAGCTCCTTCTCACAAGTTTTTAATTTGCTATATTTTGCTCTCTTTCAGTCACTCCTATGTCCTCCTGTGTCAACACTTCATCCTACGAATTCTATTCCTTTGGCTATTCCATATCTTACTAGTCCCATGCCCTCCCATACCTGTTTACCACCTTACAGGTACACAAACCTATCAGCAGGTTCTAACAGTAATATAGCTTTCCTCATTCACAAAAGTACAATACTTCCTCCTATATATCAGCCTTTCCCCTACAAATAATTTCTTAAAATCCTCACACCAGCCCTTCAACTCAACTAAAACAGAATCTGACCCCATATTAAATGCTTTTACCTGTCTGTAGTGTCCATATATAACTTGTCCCTTAGTAACTTATACTCCTCTTTCACCCACCCTTCAGACTCTTCCCTCCACTTCTCCTACCACATTGCAGAAGAACAGCTATTAATAAATGAACACAGTCTACATATAGTATTGACCAAGTGTGAAAGTGTAAATGTGCAGTCCATCTTATATAAGTGATGTACGATTAGATTGGTTGATGCTGTTATAACTAGAAGTAATTTATTCAGAAAAACATGCAGGCACAATCCAAATCATTTAAATTAAGTAACAGAAAGAGTAATACTATCTCTGGACAAATAAAGCTGAAAATGCATCATAGGGAGACAGTATCCTACTAAAAATTTTCATATGGTCTACAAGCACTCCCCTCAAACCATGTACCAAAAAAAAAAAAAAAAGAAAGAAAAAAAGGGGAAATAAAAACTAAAGAAAAAACCTGTTGTAATACAAGAGAATATGGGAGAGTAAGGTAAGTGAAAACCTCACCGTATCTCCCAACTCACCTACAGCAGATCAACAGGGCAAAAATGGAGAGGAAAGCGAGTACCAGATAGCAGAACTCCATGAAAATTTTAAAAAAGAATTGGAGGCACTTGGCAAGTTCAAAGAGGAAATGACCCAAAATTTATAGAACTATCATTCAAAATACCCAATGCAGACGTGAGAAAAACAAAAAATTGAAAGAGTTGACTAAAATGGTTCAAAACATGAATGAAAAATTCACCAAAGATGTAGAAATTATGAAAAGGTATCAGACAGAAATACCTGAAATAAAAAATTTAGAAAATTCTTAAATTTCAGAAATCACTGCTGTGATGACAGAGTATCTGAAATTGAGGACAAAATGGTAAATTTTGAAGAAGCATTCAGAGAAGCCACACAATACACACACACAATCACACCAATAATAGAACAAGAAAAGATCACCCAGTAGCAACTGGATGACACTAAGAAGATGACCTAAAACTATTTGGAGTTAGAGAAATGCTAGAAGATAACACAGATAGAATTATTAATATGTTTATAGAAAATATAATTGAAAATTTTGAAAATATAAAGACCTCAAAATGCAAAAGAGGCTTCCACAACACTAAACAACTATAATAAGAAAAAGAAACCCAAGGTATATCATTATTAAATTGCCAAATGTCCAACAAAAAACCGAGAATTTTAAAATCAGTCAAGGGAAAGCAAAAAGTCATATACAAAAGAAAAACCCATTAGAATTACATCAGAATTCTCAACACAAACTCTAAAGGTCAGAAGAGTTTGGAATGAAGTGTTCAAGCCCTAGGAGCAAACAGATTCCAACCCAGATTAAAGTACCTAGCAAAATTTTCAAAGTATATTGAAGAATAAGGATATTTAGTGAAAAGTAACAGCTCAATAGATACTGAATGGTACAAATGTGAATACTAAACCATCACTCCACAAAATATTTGAGAATATCCTAGATGGAAATAACAGAAGCAATAAAGCTAAAAACCCATGTGGAATAATAACACCAAGCAAGGTCAATGTATGAAAAACAACAAGAAAAAATGGCAGGAAAAAACCCCAAAGGCGTCACCAACAGACACCAACAGAGACAGAATACAACGATTGTGAATAACATGACCAGTAACATCCCTCAATGTTAATAGCTCAAATCTTTAATTAAAAGACAGATTGGCGTACTGGATCACAAAACAGAATCCAAATATGTTTCATTTAAGAAACTTACCTAATCCCAGAAGATATTCATAGACTAAAAATCAAAGGATGGAAAATAATATTTCATGCACCAGGTGCCCCCAAAACAAGTAGGGATAGAAATTTTAATCTCAGACAATGTAAACTTCAAGCAAAAATTGATTAGAAGAGACAAAGAAGGTCACTACATATGAGTTAAGTGAGCAATCCTACAAGAATAGATAATGCTTATAAATATTTGTGCACCAGATGCCAGAACACTTATCTTCATAAAGCAAATACTGCTGAACATAAAAAATTAAATAAATACTAGCAAAATCATAGTGGAAGATCTTAATACTCCACTTTCACAAAGAGATAGATCAACTTAACAAAAATCAATAAAGAAATATCAGAACAGAATGACACCCTTGAACATCTAGACTTAATAGATACCCACAGAGTATTCCTTCTACTACAACAGGGTATACATTCTTTTCTACAGCACATAATAATTTCTCCAAAATAGATCACATATGAGTCTACAAAACCTGTGTAAATAAATATAAAATAATTGAAATCACTACATATTTACTATCAGACCATTGTGCAATGAAAATAATCAACCACAGAAGAAATTACAGAAAATTTAGAAGCACCTGGAAAATTAATAACACAATACTTAACAAGAAGTGAGTCATGGAAGAAATCAAGGAAAAATTTTTTTAAATCTTCTGGAAGCTAATAACAATGCTTGTACAACACATCAGAACGTCTGGGACACAATGAAAGCAGTACTAAGAAGGAAGTTCATTGCAATCAATGCTTACATTAGGAAAACATAATGATCTTAAATAAATAACCTTACAAACTCTCTCTGGAATTCTAAGATACTTGAGAACAAAAACAATCAGGCCAAAATTGAAATTAAAGAGGGAAATCATAAACACTAGAAAAGGAATTAATGAAATTGAGTGTAAAAAAGCAAGACATGGAATTAATGAATTGAAGAGCTGGTTCTTTGAAAAAATAAACAAAATATATAAACTCTTAGCCAAACTTACCAAGAGAATGAAACACTTAATGCAATTAGAAATGAAAAAGGCAAAATCATAACAAACACCATCAAGATCCAGAAGATAGATAGTTACTACTATGAAAAACTGTATTCCAACAAATTGGAAACTCTTGAAGAAATGGACTCTAGAAATAGATTTCTAGACTCAGAAATTATCAAAGTTAAACCAAGAAGATCCAAAAATGTTGAACAGACAGGAAGATTAATGGAACAGAATAGAAGCTATATGAACATCCTTAGACATCTTAAATTATTTGATCCATGACATGGGACCAAAGCCATACTATGGAGGAAAGATAGCCTATTCAACAAATCGTGCTGGGAAAATAAGATATATGTTTGCAGAAGATTGAGACTGGGTTCATATCTCTCACCATGTACTAAACTAAAATAAAAATGGATCTGAAATCTAAACATTAAAATGGAAATACTGAAACTACTTGAAGACAAAGTAGCTAAAACACTTGTAGTCATAGGTAGTATAGGAAAGTTCTGTTTTTTTAAACAAAACTCCATTTGCACAAGAAAGAACAGCAAGAATCAAAAAATGGGATTACATCAAATTAAAAAGTTTCTGTACAGCAAAGGAATCAATTAGTAGAGTGAAGAGACAACCTACAAAGTCAGAAAAAATAATTTGCTAGCTATTGCTCAGACAGAGAACTAATATAAAGAACTCAAAAAAATTAGACTACCAACAATAAAAGACACAATCAAGGAATGGGCAACAAAAATGAACAGATACTTCTCAGAAAAAGAAGTACAAATGACCAGAAAATACACAAAAACTGTTCAATGACTCTTGCTATTACAGAATTGCAAATTGAAACAGCACTAAAATTCTATCTCATACACAAAAGAATGGCAATTATCAAGAAGTCAAAAAAATAAAGAAATTCTGGTGTAGTTTTGGTGAAAAAGGATCCCACATTGTTGATAGAAATGTAAACTAGTACAATTATAATGGAAATCATTATGGAGATTTATCAAAGAACTAAAATTGGAAATTCCATATAACTCAGCAATTCTTCTAGGTATCTTCCCCAAAGAGCTAAAGACATTATACTGCAGTGATGCATGCATAGCAATGTTTAAAGCATTACAATTCATAATAATTAAATCCTGGTCACAGCTGGTACATCCAACAGATGAATGGTAGTGAATGTCATAGCTATATGTAATGGAAGACTACTCACCTATGAAGAAGGATAAATTTGATACATTTTTAGGAAAATAGATACATCTGGGAAATATAATATTGAGAGAAATAAATCAGTAACATAGCTTAAATACCATATGGCATCTCTCATTTGAGTAGGCAAAGTGCAAAGAGAATAACAAAGGATGAATAGAAGGAAACTAAGGGATAGATCGCTTACAAATAGGCAGGGTTCTAGGAAATGGAGGGCAAGGGCATAGAGGAAGGGGAAGTAAATAGAATTAAGATATGTTATGTATATAAACCTAACAACCTCAATGAATGTAAACATTATATGCCATAAGTATGAGCTAAAAACAATAATAAAAACAAAAAAGAAAAGAAAAAAGGAAGATTTAGAGGTAGAATGATAGAGCTGAGTATGAAGAGGATGGGGACTAAAGAAATTAAATGAGCTCTATTATGTACATGTACCCATTCCCCGGATGAATGCAGACATCATGTCCTGGAAATATATATTAATAAAATACAATAAAATAAATGTGGTCCATCACATAAAATAAAACAAGGACAAAATCAGAACATTATCTCAATAGATACATAAAAAGCCTTTGACAACATCCAGCATGCATTGATGATAAAAATCCTTTATAAAATAGGTATAGAGAGCCACGCCCTTGACCGAAACAGACAAATCTGCAAACAAAATAGAGAAGTACAAGCCACCCTATTTAATAAATATAGAAGCAACAATTCTCAACAAGATACTGGCAAACAATACAACAAACCTTTAAAAAAACATACATCCTGACTAAGTAGGCTTTATCCCAGGGATCCAAGGATGTTTCAACATATGCAAATAAATAAAAATAACATATTATGCATACAGAAAGAAAGGACAAAAACCACAATAGACTCAGAAAAAGCTTGTGACAAAACCCAATGTACATTCTTGATAAACCCTCAAGAAAATAGTTATAGACAGATCTTATTTCAGTCTAATGCAAGGCATTTATAACAAACTTACTGTCAACATTGCATAAAATGTAAAACTGAAAGCTTTCCCTCTAAAATCAGGAACAAGGTCTGATATCTGATATCATCACTCCTGTTCAATATATTCATAAAAACACTAGACAGAGCAATCAAACAGGAGGAAGAAATAAAAGGGATGCACTTAGGAAAGGAAGAAATCAAATTATCATATTTTATAGATGACATAATCCTCTACATAGAAGACTCAAACAATTCTTTCTGCCAGCACATTCTTACAAGTAATAGTGAAAGGGCTGGGGATTTAGCTCAGTGGTGACATGCCTGCCTTGCAAGCGCAAGGTCCTGAGTTTGATCCCTGGTACCACAAACAAAACGAAACAACAACAAAAGAATTAATAGTGAAATTCAGCAATGTAGCAGGATACAAAATCAACATACAAAAATCAAAACACTATTGGATACCATTAATGAACTCAACGAAAAAGAAATTACCAAAAGATACTATTCATAGTAGCATCAAAAAACTAAGTACCTTGGCAAATAAACTAACCAAGGAAGTGAAAGACCTTGACAAATACTATAATACTCTGGAAAAGGAGATCAAATAGGGAGCAGAATGGAAAGATGTCTCCTAGTTTTGTGTAGGATGTGCCAACATTGAAAAGAGCTATATTTCAAAAACTGATACACAAATTTAACACAATCTCAATTAAAATACCAACAGCATTTCTCACAGATCTAGAAAAAACAATTTAAAAATGTATAAAGAAGTAAAATAACAAAAGCAATCCTTGAAAACAAGGGCAAAGCAGGAGACATTGCAATCACAGATTTCAAGATACATTACAAATCTACAGTGATAAAACTGCGTAAGACTAGCACAAAAACACATATGCAGAGCAGTGGAACAGAGTAGAGGATGCAGAAATATTCAGTCATCTAATCTTTGATGTGGGGCCAAAAACACATGAGAGGAAGGATAACCTCCTCAACAATGTTACTGGGAAAATGATTGTATACATACAGAATATTGAATCTAGATGAACATTTTCACCATGTACCAAAATAAAACCAAAGTAGATCGAAGATCTAGATATTAAAACAAATACAATCTGCTGGAATGTTAAATAGGCATCGCTTCTCGGCCTTTTGGCTAAGATCAAGTGTGGAATGTTAAATAGGTAAAACTCTTGAAGACATAGACATATATCAGGACTTTTTGTATAGAGCCAAATTTGCTCAAGAATCAACAAATGGGATTATATCAAGTTAAAAACTTCTGTGAAGCAAAGAAACAAGCAATAGAGTGAGGAGAAAAACCATAGAATGGAAAATATTTTTTCAGCTTCTCTTTGGATGGAGGACTAACCTTTAAGATGTACAATGAACTTTAAAAATGACTTTGAAAAATAAAGACCAAATTAAAAATGAGCAATTTAAATAGATAAATGCTTCTCAGTAAAAGAAGTAGAAATGGCCACTAAAACGTGAAAAATTGCTCAAAGTCAATAGCTATGAGAGAAATGTAAATTAAAACAACAGTGAGATTCCGTCTTAGCCCAGAAAAAAAAAAAAAAGCCTATCATCACGAAATGAAATGATAACAAATTCTGTTGAAGCTGTGGAGAAAAGAAAACATTTCTACATTGTTAACAGGAATGTAAGCTAGTACATCTGCTATGGAAATTGGTATGGATATTCCTCCAAATGCTAAAAGAAGAAATTCAATTCGGTCCAGCTATTCCCTTTCTAGGTATCTTCCCCAAAGTATTAAAGACAACTTAGAATGGTACATGCCCATGTTTATGTTTACAGAAACACAACTCATAATAGCTAAATCTTGGAAGTGGCCCATCAACAGAATTGGTAAAGAAAATATAGCATTTATCCACAATGCAGTACTACTCTATCATAAAGAAGGATATATTTGAGTCTTTTGTAGATAAACGAATTAAAATAAATTAGACACACAAGCTTAAATATTGTACAGTTTCTCTATAACGAACCCAAAATATACATAATGAGCAAAATAAAAGACAATAGGAAACAGTAAGATATTTTTTCAAGGGAAAGGGGCATCAAGAGATATAAGGATGGGGAGAAGGTGAGGAAAAGGAAATGAAAAACAAATTGAGGAAAAAAATGAGGTAGATCTTTTACAAAAGGGAATGAGACCAAGAGATGGAAGGAGTAGGGACAGAGGGGAAGGAACAGGGACATAAAAAAATTAAGATTTGTTATGTGCATGTGCCTACTCCCAGTCGGAAATATAAATAATCACTATGTATTAAGAAAAGGTCCAAAGGGGTAGGGGTGGTGGGAGGGGAAGGGGAAAGGAAAGGAGGGAAAGGAAAAATTATGAGAAAAGAAAAAATGGAAACAAAGCCTTTGTAAATAGGGAAGGGTGGAGGAGGTGAAGGGCACATAGGGACTGGGGAAAAAATAAGAACCAAGATACATCATGTAAAGGTGCAAGCACCCAATGATAAATGTAAATGTATTGTTTACCTAAAATGTACCAATAAAAGAATTTAAGAAAAAAAGAGAAAATGTAGTAATAAAAATGAAAATTTTAAAAATTTTAAAAAGTTAAAAAATATAGAATGATCTTATCTCAGTCTGATAAAAGCTAATTATGACAAGCCTACTGCCAATATCACATTAAATTTGAGAAACTGAAAGTTTTCTTTCAAAACAAGGAACAATAGAAGAATTTTCAATATCACCATTCCTGTTCAATATAGTACTCTAAACATTAGACTAATTAGACAAGAGATAAAATAGAAGGGATATGTATAGGAAAGGAAGAAGTCAAATTATTGTTTGCAGATGACAAGATCCTCTCCATAGAAGACACAAGAATTACACCAACAGACTCCTAGAATTAATAAACAAATTTAGAATTTTATCAGGGTACAAGATCAATATATAAAAATCAATATCATTCCTATTCCACATTATCTATAAAGGTCCAAAGGAAAAAGGGAACTGTGAGGGGTGGGGGGAAGGAAAGAAGGGTAAGGAATAAATATGAGAAAAGGAAAAAATGGAAACAAAGTTTGTGTAAATAGGGAGGGGTGGAGGGGTGGAAGGGTGGAGAGGAGGGCAGGGGAATGGGGAAAAAAATAAGAACCAAGATACATCATGTAAAGGTATAAATTCCCAATGATGAATGTCATCATATTGTATATCTAAAATGTAACAATAAAATTAATGAATAAAAAAATCAATAGGATTTCTCTACACCAAAAATGAACTCACTGAGAAAGAAATTAGAAAAGCAATACCATTCACAATAGCATCAAGGAAAATGAAATGCATACTTGTTAACCTAATTGAAGGAAGTGGAAGATCTGTAATGCAAATTACAGTACTCATAAAGAAGAGATTGAAGAGGACATTAGAAAATGGAACTTTACCCCCTGTTCCTGGATAAGCAGAACCAATATTGTCAAAATACTCATATTTCCAAAAATAATATACAGATTTAATAGAATCCTAATCAATGTGCCAAAAGAATTGTTCATAGAACTAGAGAGAACAATTCTAAAATTTATATGGAAGTAGAAGAGACCTAGAATAGCAAAAGCATTCCTGGGTAAAAAGAATGAATCAGGAGGCATCACAATACCAGATTTCAAGCTATTTTATAGAGCTGCAGTGGTTAAAACAGCATGGTAGTGGCATGAAAATGGACATATACATCAATGGAACAGAATACAGGACCGAGAAACAATCTCAGACACATTCAGCTATCTGATCTTTGTCAAACAGGCAAAAAACTTACATTGCAGGAAACATAACCTCTTCAGTAAATGGTGCTGTGAAAGTGAGATTTCTCCATGCACAAGATTCAGCCTAGACCCATATATCTCACCACATACTAAATAAAAGTCAAAATGGATCAAAGATCTAATTGTTAAAACAAAAACATTTATTTTAGTGGAAGATGAAATAAGTAAAAATCTTTAAGATACAGGTATAGCCTAGGACTTTCTGAAAATAATCTCTTTGATGAATAAGAAATAACATCAAAAATTAACATCTTATCAAATTAAAAAGTTCCTTCACAGCAAAGGAAAATATCAACAAAGTAAGAGACAATGTACAGAATGGCAAAAAAAATTTTTTAGCTATATCTCTGACAGAGGACTAATATCTACAAAATATAAAGATCTCACAAAATAGACTACCAAATAAATGACCCAATCAAAAATGGGAAACTGAAATTAATAGATAATTCTCAGAAGAAGTTGAAATGATCATAGAAAATATACTCAATATCTCTGTCCTATAGAGTAATTCAAATTAAAGTAACAGAATTTCCATCACACTCCAAAAAAAATGTTACTCAACAAGAAATCAAATGGTAAAAATGCTGGCAAGGTTACACCGTAAAAGGAACCCTTATTCTTTGTTTGTGGGAATGTAAGCTAGTACAACTATGGAAATCAGCAAGAAGATTCTTCAAAAATGTAAAAATAGAGGAAAACATGGTGGAGCTTGCCTGTAATGCCAACACTAAGGAAGCTGAGGCAGGAGGATTCTCACAAGTTCAAGACCACCCTGGACTACATAACGAGTTCAATACTGCCAGAATAAACTACATAGCAAGGTCCTGTCTCAGAAAAAAAAAAATTCTAAAAATAAAAAATTGGTTCAACCTAGTTATTCTTCCAGGCACTTTTCCAAAAGAGTTAAAGACAACATATTACAGTGATACATGCATACCTGTATTTATGACAACACAATTCATAATAGCTAAATATTGGAAGCAGCATATCAGTCCATCAACAGTTGAATGGATAAAGAAAATGCCATCAGAATTCCAGGAAGTAATATATTTCTTGATCCCACGAATGATAGAAAGCATAAAATACAGAAACAAATACCTCAATCCAATATTCTCCAGTTTTCATTCTATAATTATGGTAGAATCACCACTTCCACATCAGGAAAAAATAAAGTTATACGCTCATACTGGGAATGGTGGTGCATGCCTGTAATTCCATCTACTGTACTCTGGAGGCTGAGGCTGGAGGAGCAGATTTCCAAGGCCAGTTTGGGCCAATTAGGGAGGCACGGTCTCAAAATACAATGTAAAAGGGTTGGGAGTGTAGCACAGTAGTAGAACACTTGCTGAGTATGAGTGATGTCCTGGGCTCAATGACTAGTGTTCTTCCCACCAAAATAATTTTTACCTACAAACACTGGGAAGCCCGCAGAAGATTTCCATTCATAAATAAACAGAATTCTTTCTGACTATGTATGCAAGATTCTGCAGCATAAAAGAAGTTCATATGTGTTACAATTAAGAAGAAAATTATTCTGAAGGAATTTCAAAAAGCAGAGATATTAGAAAAAACCATCTGTCTGGTGTATTTAAAAATTTTCAAGAATTATTTCAAAATTATTTCAATTTTATATGTCTTACACAAATCAAAATAAAGTGAAAATAAAAAGGAATGAGTTAAAATGGAATTAATTGAGAAGTAGATAGAAAGTAATGTTGCCTGTTTATGTGAAACAATGAGAAACTTTAAAGCATTAAATGATGAGTTAAAAATGTAAACAGAACTAAGCAGTTATATTGGGAACAAACCAGAACACCCATTTTAAGAAAATCACAAAGATATGATAATGTTGGAAATATTTACTGTAAAAGACGAAAAGTAAATATATCAAAATTGTGAAATAAATATTCCTTTAAAAGAAACTATCTAAGTGGAACAGAAGCAACAATCAAAACTACTCTTAAAAATTTGTTCAAAATCTCAACAGTCTAGCTTGTATATTGAGGGGTATCAGTAAATATCAATTAAATATACCAAAAGAAAAAAAACAATAAAACCAAAGAGCCTCTTGAATGCTTCAGTTAAGAAAAAACATCCTTTAAATTTAAATAGGAAAACATATTTCCTCAGAAAGAAAGAGAAATAAGCTGACCTCAAACTTCTTTAGAACAATAGACATGTGAAAACAATATTGTGACTCATAAACTCGGTATGTCTCCAATTTGTTTTTTATGGTGGAAAGCAAGAGAAAAACAGCCTCAGAAATAAAGGGCTCAAAAAGAATAGTATCCATATAAATAAATATTTGGCAACATGGCCTGTGGGCAAAGTGATGTACAAATTAAACAAGTGATGATAAACAGGGAATAGGAAAATCAGTTAAAGATAAAATTAAATCTAAATAATTATGATAATATATGTAAATAGTAAAATAAACTTTAAAGGCATATATGCATAATTTTAAAACAAAACCAAAATAGAATCCGAGATCAATATATGTGTACAGTCGATTGATCCTATTTGTGAATCCTATATTTTTAAACTGCCTACTTGCTAAAATTTATGCATAAACCTATAATCAATACTTGTGCTGTACTTTATAACTGCATAAAGCAACCAAAATTTGAGCCACCTGAAGCATTTGTTCCTAGCTGACACGGAATTTGCCTTCTTGTTTCAGTCATCACACTATAAATAGTGTCTTTCTTGTAGAACATGTAGTGCTATATTTTTCGTGCCTGTTGTCATATAATGTGCAGTGTCTCCCTGTGGGAAAAATATAATTCCTTAACTCATTAATGTCACTCTTGGCCATGCAACCTGTTTGATCAATAACATGTGGGTAATTGTGATTTTGTATAATACTTCTGAGGGAAGATGAAAATTTATTTATGAATTTCATCAGATCGTTTCTTTATTTACACCTAATGAGGTGATTCCAAAATCTACTCTCTCAGCTTGGATTCAAGGATGGTGAAGATATCATCAGAGTGGAGACATCAACCTGCAGTCATGGGTAAATTGCTGGAAGGTAAGAAAAAGAATTTTGCTATGTATGCCCATGGTATGGTTGGGTAGTTCATTACCATTTGTGTTTATATCGCAAAAGGTGATACCTCCAAAAATAACAACTTTATTAAAATATTTGTTTATTGTAATAAATTAAATGAAAAAAATTAATTAATTATTTTATTAGACCATGATAAGCAATAACTATGTGGTTTTTACTACAGATTTTAACAAATAGTTTATTACTGTGAAAATTATCAACATAGCATAGCAACAGGTAAAATACGAAAACAAACTTATGCTCATATAAATTGACCATAAAGATAATTTGGTAAAATCCAAATTCCATTCAAAATTAAATGGCTCAATAAACTTGGATTGAAATATACATATGAAATGTTATAAGCATTATTTAAGCAGTGAAGTCTTAGCAATTTAATGTTAAGTAACAATTTAAAATTGCCTGTTTTCACTGATTTCAACATTGTTTTGGAAATTCTGGACAGTACCTTAAGGCAAATTGTGGGATAATAGTTTTAACTCCTGTAAGGGGAGAGATGACATTATGTCACATGTTTAGAGAGCTGACTAAAAAATCATTGAAGAAGTGAATAATTATAAAAATATAAAAGTGAAGGCCAATTAATAGAAAATGTACCTACGGTAATCAGTCTAATTCCCATATAACAATGACATAATCTGTTCATATGGTGAAACAAAGTATACCATTTACAATATCAGCAAGAATGTGAATTGCATAGATCAAAATACATATACATAGGAATATCTAAAAACTATATCTATCATCAAATATGTTGTATGCATATATAAATACCAAAAATGAATCCCACTATTTTCTGAGAAATCTCCCAAAGGCTATAAATCTCCCACATGCTAATGGCTATTTTTCTAGTCTGTGACAATGTTGAAAGGTGGTGAGACCTAGCAGAAGAAGGAATTTAGCTCACGGCAGTAAAATTTTGGATTTACATATCAGTAAATGTTTATTATTTATTTAATATCTTTCAATGTATTTCAAAAGTTTGTTTAATAAATAAAAACAGATGTTGAGATTATTTCTAAGTATTGTCATTTATACATCCAAGAATATATTGAATGTATTAATCAGTGTTCTCCAGAGCAACAGTCCTACAGTATATATATATAATATTTTTATCACATTTCACATAAAAACTTAAATAAATATGGAATATGGAATCTTATAAATTCCTGTTCATTCTGGTGTAATAAACACATATGCTGAGAGAGAGAGAGAGAGAGACAGGCAGAGAGACAGAAAGAGAGAGAGGAGAGAAGAGAGAGAGAGAAAGACCAAGACGTGTTAGAATCCAAACATTTTCTGTTTTAGTTGTCTGTTAATGGATTGTACTTTTTTCATTTGTTTTGGTTTATAAGTAAAGGCAAAACCTTTGAATGTGAGAGCTACTCCAAAAAATTTCTCAAACCCTCCCTGCACTATTGTAATATTATTTCCGAAGGAATAGGAGGTATGGTACCTGTCTTATTAAGTGTGCATCATTAGGGCATAATATTTACTTTTGATGAGTCACTGTTGTCCTGAGTCACCCTCTAATTTTGTTTCAAGTGTTTACATATCTGTTATTTCATTACATCTTGAGTTCCACAAGGGCAGGGTCAATATCTTGTTTAGCTATGTGTCCTTGGAACTTAATATGATGATACAGAGAATATACCAGTGTGATTAAGAGAAGAGCCAATGACCAGAAGAAGAAAGCTAAATTTGCAAGCCCTCAACCAATTTCTGTAACTTTGAATAACCCAATTGTAGGCTCTAGCCTCCTTTACTTCAACTATTGAAATGACATCAAGTTACCAGAGAATGTCCATATTCATTCTTTTAATAGCATTCTGTATTACCAGGCTCTTCAAGTGTTCCAAAACTACTCCACGAATAAATTACTACTTCAGCCTTCATATATCTTAGACTAAGCAATTGCCTTGAAATTATCCTCAATTGACATTAAATTTACAACTTCATTTATGAGCAGAATGTCATGCATAAGCAGAAATATATACTGTTTTTAAATGTCTTGTAATGACAACCATTATGTGAATTCTTTAAACTGTCAAGGAACTGAAGAATAAGCAGGTACATGTGTACAATGTAGTGGTAGCAGATGTAAAATTGGGTTCAGAAACCCTAAGAGAAAAGGGCTTACAGAGAATAGTACATGATGCATTAATTTTACTAGGAAAGTTCACACAAAAGATGTAGTTAAGAAGAATAATAACTCCCATTTCTTATTTTGCCTGGATGATGTTCACATAATGTTTCTATTATCAGCTGGCAAATTCACTGGAGGTAACAAAATTGTCCAATTAGCCAAAAATATTTGTGCCAAACAGTAGATATCACGAGTAAGCTACCCAAGAGGGTTATTTTTCTTATCTAAATCTTTGAACATTATGCTTGAATATTGAAATATAACATATTTATGTCTTATGATCACGGGTACCTAAGCAAAATGGGGCCAAGAACATTTTTCAATTATAGCCATGCCGATTTTGACTGAATATTATGAAGAAAACATATTGTTTGATGAAGAAGACCCTCTGTTCTAGATAGCTTCCTTCATCATTTGTACTCATGTAAAGTTAAAGTGCACTTTCCTTCTAAGCCTTACTATATTAAACTTAGTATCAGCTTTTTTATAACTAATTCCATATTTTAGGATTTTATATGAGTTTGAGAAATATAAAAAAAGCCAAGTTGGAGCTACTTAGAGAAAATCAACAACAAATGCACATAATTGGAAGAAAGGGAGGGACATACATCCTGATGCCAACATCAATCTGAAATTAGAGACTTAGAGATCAAACAAAACATAGACACAGGACTTCATAAAACAGCATACCAGCCAACAGGACTGCAGTGGTGTGGCATGCTGAGCAAGAATTGCCATACTGGGAAATCTACAAGAAATGATTAGACTGCAGAAGTGCTGCTAACTCAAGGCACACAGGACAGACTTGGCATATAAGGTACCTTGCCCCCTTCGCCTCCCTCCACACAGGACACAGCAGCCTGGCAGCAAATTTTGCTGGCACATACAGAGGCAAGCGACCGGAATACTGCTCCCTCACCAATAGGTGGGCCACTAGCTGGTTTTATTTATTTATTTATTTGTTTATTTATTTATTTATTTCACCTAGCAGCTAACTAGAAACCACACCAACAAAAAGTTAGGGACTGCAGTGCAGTGGAAGCAGAGAAGGAAGTGAGTGGTGGGAGGTGAAGGAAGTCAGTGGTGACCAGTGGCTTGAGAGACTCAGATGCGTGGGATTTGAACAGCTTTCGAAGGTCAGCACTCAACCTGATGGAGAGAAGACTGAAGGGGAACCAAGCAGCCTCGGGCAGTATCCATGGTGGAGAGAGCACCCCCCCACCCACCCACCCACCCTTGACAAGCAGGGAATAGGATAGAGACCTGCCCATGGGGTGGAACAGAGCAGCTCTGGGCTATTCCTGCTGGAGGGTGCCACAGCAACTGAGAGTGTGGCTGTGTAGACACAATCACAGTAAGGAGATCTGGGCAGGTCACCTGAGGGATATCCAAAAAGCTTCTGGCTGGCTGAAGCCAGGCCTCAGCTTCCACATTCAGAGGCCAAGAGTAACTTCATACCTGGAATAATTCTACTGCAGAACTGGTGGCATTACACAGCACAGTTTTGGGACACTATCTGCCTTGGACACTGAACTGTGGACAGAACTGTGGACAGCAAAAGAATTTTATTTTTTCTTTGTTTCTTTATTTGTTTCATTTCTATGTAGTTAGTGGTTTTTGTTTTATTTTGTTTATTTAGGTTCTTGCATTTAATATGTTTTCTTCTACTCATCTTCTTGCTCTCTTTCCTCCACTATCTCTCTTGATTTTATGATATTTTCATATGAGTGAACATTGTCCCTTGTCTTTCTGGTTCATTTTGATATACTTTTGCTTTATTCTTCATTTTTTCTTTCTTGCCTTCTTCTCCAGTTTCCCAAAGCTGGGTGATCATCCTTTGACTTCCAGCCTTACCTCTACTATATTTCTATTCATTTATCTTTGTGTTTTGTCCCCTCTCCCTCTCCAATTCCTCTCCCACAGTAAAATCATTCTACAAAGGGGAAACTCATTGTGTACAAGTTCCTGGTTTATGTTGGATTTTGTTATATGACTGTAGATCTTGCTTCTATGGTTAAAGTTACCAAAGTAATACTTACCACAATTTGTCAGTTTCTAGGCTGTGCTTGATGCTATTGTTATTGCTAATTACACTACTTTAGCCAGGATGTCATACTTGCTGTAATCAATTGTTCTCCCTTGTATGACAACACTACAATTGTCTGGGATCACACCCATCATAGCCCAGTACCAAAGAGCTGGGTGCTGAGTCAAATAGATATCAACTTTTCATCTTTAATAAATAGGGAAGGTAGGATCTTGGGACCAATACAAAGACCAAGAACCACCTACACCCAGGAGGCATCCTGAGGAATAGACATTTCTTAGGGAATCCTTGATAGTAGTGATAAAGCTATCTGTCATGAGAATCTTATAAGCATCAACACAGAAAACAAAATAAAATTTTAAAAATAGAAAATGACAAGATGGTGAAGCAAAATTCAACCTCAGACCACAAACCCAGCCAGGACAAGTCCAGGGAACAATGAGATAGAGGAAATTAGAAAATACCCACATGAATTTTCTGAAATGATAGGAGCAGAAGTAAAAAAATAGATGCCTGAGGCTACAAAGAAAATAACATCTCAGGTAAAAAAAGAAATGACAATCAAAATGAAGGACATGCTTAATGCATCTAGAGTAGACAGAAATAAAAAATATAGGGAAGCATAGGAAAACAATGAAAACCATGAATGCCTAACATAGGAAAGAAATGGAATCCATGAAACAGATTTAAACAAATATCCAGGAGATTACAAATTTCATTGAGATATACACAATCATCTGAAATAAGGTAAGGGCGCAATATCAGATCTAGGAGATAGGATTGCAGATAGTGACCATGAAAAGAAAGATACCTTTAAAATAGCAAGGAACCATGAAAAATCAATCCAACAGCTGCAAGATGAGGAAAAGAAAAACAATATAAGATTGATTGGATTTGAGAAGAAACCCAGAGAAAGCACAAATCCTATAAAAAGCTTGTTCACAGAAGTAATGGTAGAAAATTTCCCAAGCATGAAAAAAGAATTAGACATACAAATAAGTGACAAAGAGCCATGACAAAAATAAATCTACTAAAAGACATATAACTATCAAGATTCAAGAAGTTCAGCACAAGAACAACATATTACAAGCAGTTAGAGAAAAGAAACAAATCACCTATAAAGGAAAGTCTATCAGAATCAGAACAGACTTCTCAACACAAACCCTAAAGGCAAGGAGAGCTTGGAGTGAAGAATTTCAAGCCATAAAAGAAAACAAATTCCAACCCAGATTGATGTACCCCACAAAATTATCTTTCAAAATCAGTAGAGAAATAAGATACTTCCATGACAAAGAACAATGGAAGAAATTCACAATCAACAAACCAGCTCTACAAAATATTCTGAAGTAGATTTTAGAAAGAGATAATGAAGACCACAGTTTCAAGAACACCAATAGAAAGAAGTTAGCAGACAGAGGTAGCAAATGAATAGAGGTGACAGACATGGAACCAACTGCAGGAAAATAATATGAAAAGGATAATCCAATACATATCACCTATAACCATTAATGTACCTGGTTTCAAATCATCTATCAAAAGAAACAGACTGGCAGAATGGATCAAGAAACAAGATCCAACTATGTCGCATCCAAGAAACACATTAAATTCAAAAATAAATTCATAAACTGAAAGTCAAAGGATGGAAAACAATACTTCATGTGACAGGAACCTAGAAAAATGTAGGAATACCTACTCTATTTGCAGAAAATGTGAACTTCAAGCTAAGACTGATCAAAAGAGACAAAGAAGGTCACTACATACTTGTTAAGGGAAAATTACAAGAAGAAGAGACAACAATGATAAATATATATGCACCAAATACCGGTGAACACAGCTATATAAAATAAATATTGATGGATAGGAAAACTGTAATAAGCAGTAACACAATTCTAATGGGGGAACTTAATACTCCACTGTCACAAATACACACATCAACTAGACAAAATGTCAACAAAGAAATATCAGAACTGAAACCAACTTGTGAATAAATGGACTTGGTAGATGTATATAGACTGCTGTACCCCACAACATCAGAATGCACATTCTTCTCAGCTACATGTGGGATGTTCTTTAAAATAGACAACATACTAGCCCATGGAACATGCTTAAGTAAATGCAAAGGAATTGAAATTATCCCATGTATATTATCTGACCGTAGTGCAATGAAATTAGAAATCAACAGCAAAAGAAAGCACAAAAACTCAATAAACACATGGAAATTAAAAAAACACCCTCCTGAACAACCAGTGGGCCACAGATGAAATTGAATAAGAAATTAAACAGTATATACGATTAAATGATAATTCTGATACAAAATACCAGAACCAACGAAAGCAGTCTTAGGAGGAAAAGACACAATGAAAGCAGTCTTAGGGGGAAAAATTATAACAGTCAATTCTCACATCAGGAAAACAGAATGAGCTCAAACAAACAACCTAATCTTGAACCTCAAACATTTAGAAAAAGAAGAACAAGTGAAATCCAAAGCTCATATGAGGGAGGAAATTATAAAGATTAGAGCAGAAATTAATACAATTGAGACTAAGAAAACAATATTGAAATTCAGTGAAGAGTTGGTTCTTTGAAAGATTAAATAAAATTTAAAAATCCTTACCCAACCTTATGAAAAAAAGAGAAAGAAAAGACTCAAATTAATGCAATTAGGAATGAAAAGGATGAAATCACAACAGATTCTTTCGAAATCCAGAAGATCATCAATACCTACTTCAAGAACCTGTACTCTGATAAGATGGAAAACAGAGAAGAAATGGACAGATTCCTAGACACATATGAATTACCATATGAATCAAGAAGATATAAAAATTCTAAATAACCCAATATCAGTACGTGAAATTGAAAATGCAATTAAAAACCTACCAAGAGCCTACATCTAGCTCAGTGGTACCACCACCTGCCTCACAAGAGCAAGGTCCTGGGTTCCATCCCCTGTACCAAAAAAAAAAAAAAAAAAACTTACCAAGAAAGAAAATCCCAGGTCATGATGGTTTCACTGGTGAATTTAGAGAGATCTTTAGAGAGAAGAAATTTAGAGAAGATCTAATGTCATTACACTTCAAGCTCTTTAATGAAATTGAAAGGGAAGCAATACTCTCAAAATCATTCCTAGAAGCAAGTATTACTCTGAAACAAAAGCCAGAGAAGAACCCAAGCAAAAAAAGAGAACTACAGGCTAGTCTTCCTAATGAACATATGCAAAAATCCTTAATAAGATTCTGGCAAACAGAATGCAGCAAATCATCAAGAAGATTATACACCATGACCAAGTAGGATTCATCCCAGGGATGCAGGGGTGGTTGAATACATGCCAATCAATAAATATAATATACCATATCAACAGAGCCAATGACAAAAAAAAGATAATTTCAATAGATGCAGAAGAAGCATATGACAAAGTCCAACATCCATTCATGACAAAAAAAATCCTACAGAAAATTGGAATAGATGATCTTTCTTTCGATCAGATACAAGCCATTTATGACAAATCAATAGCCCACATTACACTAAAGGTTAAAAACTGAAAGCTTCAGGAGCAAGACAAGGATGGTTGCTATCATCATGCCTATTAAATATGTTTCTGGGAACATTAGTCAGAGTAATTAGACAAGAGAAAGAAAAAAAAGGAATAAAGATGGGAAAGGAAGAATTTAAAATATCATTATTTGGAGCTGACATGATAGTCTACATAGAAGGCACCAAAAACTTCACCAAAAGACTTCTTGATATAATAACCAAATTCAGTAGCATAGCTGAATACAAAGTGAACACTCAAAAATCAATTGCATTACTTTATAAAAACAATTCACTGAGAAAGAAATTAGGGAAACAACACTTTTTATAATAGCATCAAAAAAAATGAAATACTTAGGAATTGATCCAACAAAGGAAATAAAGGATTTTTACATTGAAAATTACATCACTCTGAAAAAGGAGACTGAAGAAGATATCAGAAAATGGAAAAATATCCCTTGCTCATGTGTAGGAAGAACCAACATAGTGAAATTGCCCATATTCCCAAAATTGTTATATAGATTTAATGCCATCTCAATCAAACTATTAGCACACCTCACAGAACTAGAGAAAATGTTCCTAAAATTCATCTGTAACAAGAAAAACCTAGAATAGTAAAAATAATTCTTAACAACAAAGACAAGGCAGGAGGAATCAAAATCCTTGTCTTGAAATTATACTACAGACCTTCTGTGTTAAAACCAGTGTGGTACTGGCAAAAAAAAAAAAAAAATAGACCTGAGGATCAAAGAAACAACCCCAAGGGCCGGGGATTTAGCTCAGTGGTTCTACCACCTGCCTCGCAAGCACAAGGTCCCGAATTCAATCCCCAGTACCAAAAAAAAAAAAAGGAAAAGAAAAAAAGATTACAACAAGTGTAGTCCCTTACATAATATTGATTAAATGCGGATCTAATGGGAAGCAAGTCCCATAGCAAGCATACAGGGACAGAACAAGGATTTTCCGGGGAAGGGATGGATTAAGGTCTTGGTCCCTCACCCAGGTGATTGATGCCTATTTAGATTATCAATCACTGCTGTTCATCCCTAGGAGAAATATGTGGGTGTAGTCATTCCTATATTTCCTGAAGTGCGGCCTTCAGTGAATGAGCTTCTGTCCCTCATTGTCTTCTATGCTAAGAAGCCTTGCCTAACTGCCTTATACTATTTTCTAACTGACTCACCTGGCTACAATAAGGCTGGCCTCGAACTCACCTCGATTCTCCTCCCTCAGCCTCCTGAGTACTAGGATTATAGATATGGACCACCATGCCTGGCTCATTCACATGTTTGCATGTAGTTATTTATTGATTCACTTGCTTATGGGCAAATTCATTTTATGGATTTTTTTTTTTCTATTTTCTGTGTATGTGTGTATGTGGTGCTAGAGTCGAACGGAGCACCTTGTGCATGCCAGGGAGGCTCTGCCACCAAGCTACATCCCCCTCCTTTTTAATTTTACTTATTTATTTTGTGGTATTGAAGATTGAGCTCATGGCCTTTTTCATTTTAAGTCAGATTTTCACTATGTTGTGGGTGAGTGAGTTCAGACAATAGAGATACACCACACTCTGTGCCAGATTCGAGCCTATTTATTATAGCCTGCAGTCAAAGAGGGCTAGCACCCTAGAAAGGTTCCTTGGCAATGGGAAATAGTTTGATTTCTCCTTTTAAATCATGCTTTCAGTTGGGGAGGGCTCAGGGGAGAGCAAGCAGAATCTTACAGAAGCAGAATCATGCCAGGTTAGTGGGGGGCACGAGGAAGTTTCACACACACCAGGTGAGCT
>NW_004624762.1:20709291-20732278 GCF_000247695.1 Heterocephalus glaber | reverse complement strand
ATAAATAGGACACACATGTGTAAATACCAAATAGTTTCTCTGGTGTGAGAAACTGAAAGTGTAAATGAGGGTTAAAATGATTAAAACGAATACTTGATAATTTGAAATAGGAAAAGGTCCAAAGGTGTAGGGGTGGTGGGAGGGGAAGGGGAAAGGGTAGAAGGGAAAGAAAAAATTATGAGAAAAGAAAAAAAATGGAAACGAAATCTATGTAAATAAGGAAGAGTGGAGGGGGTGAAGGTTGCACAGGTAATGGGGAAAAAAATAAGAACTACATCATGTACAGGTACAAGCACCCAACAATAAATGTAAACATATTGTATACCTAAAATGTACCAATAAAAGAATTTAAAACATAAAAAGAAATGGTGCTGGAAAAACTGGCTTTCCACCTGCAAAAGATTAAAACTAGGCCTCTATCACTCACAGTGAACTAAACTAAAATTGAAAAAGATCAAATATCTAAATATTAAAACAAAAACATTAAATCTGCTTTAAGAGAAAATAGGTAGAACCCTTGATGACATAGGAGTAGGCAAAGACTTCAGGAACAAAACCCAGACCACACGGGAAATACCACAAAGAATCAACAACTGGGATCTAGAATCAAAAGACAACCCGTGCAGTAAGAAAAAAATTTTAGCCAGTTGCTCCTCAGACAAAGAACTAGTATCTAGAACATATAAAGAATTGAAAAAGAATCAGACCTCCCCAAAATTTAAAGACCTAATCCAAAAATGGACATCAGAAATGAATAAAAACTTCTCAGATGAAGAAATACAAATGCCAAATGAATATATGAAAGAATGTTCGAGATCACCGGTCATTTGAGACATGCAAATGAAAACAATGCTGAGATTTCAATCTCACTCCAGAAAGAATGGTTATTATGAAGAAATCAAGCAACAACAAATACTAGCAGGGTTATAGGGAAAAAGGAACACTTCTCTACTGTTGGTCAGAGTGTAGACTGGTGCAACCACTGTGGAAATCAGTGTGGAAATTCCTCAAAAAACTAGGTTTAGAGGTCCCATTTGACCCAGTTATTCCCCTTCTGGGTATGTTCCCAAAAGAATTAAAAGCATCGTGCCACTACAACATATTTGCACCCATGTTTATAGCAGCATGGTTTGCAATAGCTAAATCTTGGAAACAGCCCAAATGCCCATCAACCAATGAATGGACAAAAAAGGTGGGGTTTTTTCACAACAAAGAATAAAGAAGGATAAATTTGAGATACTTCTGGGTAAATGATGGATGCACATTGAGACCATATTCTTAAGTGAAATAAATCAAACACACATGTATAAATATCAAATTGTCTCTGTGGTGTGAGAAACTCAAGTGTAAGAAAGGACTAAACTGTATAATAGGAAGAAATTGTTCAAAAAGAAAGAGGAACCAGGGCGGGGGGAGGGGGAAAGGAAGAAAAGAAATAGGAAAAAATAAAAAAGTAGGATAAAATGGAAACAAAGCTTTTTAAATAAAGAGGGAAAGAGGGGTTGAGGAGAGGGGAAAGGAATGGGGAAAAATAGAAGAATCGAGATAAATGTGGTAATGGTGCATAATTTGGAGGAAGAGCATCATGCTAGGTTTGTTGTCCTGGTACTCAGTGTTACTAGTTCACATGTAGAGAGTGCTTTGAAAGGGAAAGTGAGAGGATAGCAAAAACAAGTTTAGCATCCTTTCATGTTTTGATATGAATCATATGTAGCCTAGTCTACCACCATAGAGAAATCTCTGGATCTCAATGTGATTGGTATGCACCGTGGCTTTAGCGAGTATTAGGAAGTGAGGTATATGGAAGAAGTTAATTGCAAGCTTCTCCAGAATGAAAGTGGAAGTCATGAAAATTGTCAGTGTACTCTTGTAACTCAGCATTTTGAAAATATAATTTATCCATCTATGAAAAAGCCTGCATGCCACATATCTAGTGTGGAAACTTGGGAAATGCTTAAAATTATGAGTGGGCATTTATGTAGGTGAAACACTAAATCCACAAAATGAATTGAATGTAAATTGACCTTAAGAAATATACTCCTGAGAAAACTGTGCTGGGAATTTTAATCTCCACACATCAGAATTGATTTCTACATTGGAGCAAAATTCATTTCTGTCATTAGGTGAGTGTGAAGAAAACAAAGCAGTTATTTAGTCCTTTCAATAAATGATTGAACTTTATCCCCTTAATGTTGATCCCACATTGAAACTTATTGGACTTCTCCCTTGTTATATTGGAAGAAAGAACTTAAATCTCTGATAGTAGTTACTTCATTATGGTGGCATTACCACAGAAGAAAGTATGGCTAATTTCCTGAAACTCCATCTATAGCATAGCATCATATGACATCCTGTCACTTTAGCCTTTCATTCCTGATGTTGGTTTCCATTTCAAAGACAAAGATTTTCAAAAACTGTGTTCATAGAAACTGTAATAATTATTATAATGGTTACATCATTAAATTTGGTTTAATTACTTTTGTTTCCAAAAGAGATGACAGGAGAACATAGAAAAAATATGTTCCACTAAAATGATTTAATTTAATCTCTTTTTATGGGCCTCAATGAAGAAACCACCTTTTTTTGGTTCACAGGTATGGAATTTCCTCTCAATTTTCTTCCTCTCAATTTTTTTTTTTTTTTTTACAACTTAGGTCTGAAAGAGATAAAAGTCCCTCAGGAATGTTAATAAATGAAAACACTTGTAGAACTGTCATGAAATTTTCCCTGCAGGGTTCTTATGTTTCCTTTTTGTTACTCTATAGGAAGAGATCTCATGAACACATTTTTCTTGTTTCTTTCCAACCCCACAATGTAATTTTGTTTTCATCCATGCTTCTTAGGAAAGAAGACTAACTTGGTACTGTCTGCCTGATTATATTTTCTAGGAAAATGGTGGACAGAAGATAAAAGGGAGTTCCCTAATGTGGGGAGGCATCCCCTAGAAATCAAATTTTCTGAGATTTCTTTGTTGTTGTTTTAGTGGATTGGATTGTAATTTACTATCCCTCAGGCACTTTGCTATTCCCTATTCAACTATTCAACACTTGAAATTTTCTTCTTCTAGTGTAATGTCATGTGGTTTTGTAACATAAGTTAATCCAGATGAATTGAATGTTATTAAATGATGAAAAAAGGATGATTTTTTTAATCTCCAGGTATTGTGTTGAGCACTAAACATACATTAGATACTTTAACTTCACACAGCACTATAAGAAGTAAATTATGACTGCTCATCCTCAATGACAATTGTACAAACTGAAGGTCAGCAATGATATGAAACTTACCCAAGGTCACACAACTGGTGAATTTGGAGATATAATTGATGCCTGAGGGATATGATTCCAGAAGCTGTGAACTCAACCACATGTATGTGGTCTTCAGTGCAGAATGATTACATGTGTTTATATTAGAAACTGTTGTAAGAGGTGTCAAAGGTTTCTAAAACAGGATGAAGTATTTAGTGAGTGAATCAATTCTTTTTGCAACAGATATATTTTATGGTTACTCTGAGCTGGGCACTACTTTCACCAATGGGAATACTGCCCCAAAGAAGACAGGGAAAGAACATGTATCCATGGAGGATACATGTTCTGTGTAGATGGGTGAGAAAATGATAAGTCTCCCAGTCTACCTAGTATGTTCACTGGCACATTAGTAAATAGTTTTCATGCATCAACGAATGCCTTGAATACTGTGAATTGAGGATGCAAGAATCTCTGCTCTATACATGAATTATCATTGTGATAAGAAACATGTCTTATTCATATGGGTGTCCCTTGCACTGAGCACAAGGCCTTTAAGCTAACATCTGGTCACTCCTCAAAAATTGTCTGTTCACACAGAAGGTTAAATATTGCATGATTCTCTAATATGAGAAACTCATAATATAAATAATTTAAAGAGCAAAATAAAAGACAGATGGTAGGAAATAAGGAGATAGACTGGGGAGATAGGAAGGGCAATGGGGGAATGGGGAATAAGAATAATCAAAGTGCAGTGTATATATGTACCAATTCCCCAAAATTACCTTTAATATGTGTCACAAACATATACTGTACTAATTTTAAAGAAGAACTTTTAAATCAAAATAAAGGTTTTGAAATTTTTCAAGAAGAGAAAAAATTATTCAATGACACTGTACTGGATTTGAAAAATTATATTTCTGATTCTAAAGAGAAGAAAGTAATTTATTTTGTGAGTAATTTATACTAAATCACATTTTCATAATAGACCAAGGAGTTTTCAAGTAATTTTAATCCCAGCCTGGATCAGGAAGGTAAAGTTTCAAAGCAGTGCAATGAATAAATATTAATATAATATTATAATATAAATATTAATATTAATAGAGTTGTCCAAATAAGTCTCATGAACTAAAAACACATCATTCTTAATTTTTTGGTGAAAAAAATTATAGAAAACTTCATATATTTCTTTAATTTCTTGATTTTACCATTATTAGAGATTTTGCTTCGGGAATCAGATTGCCTTTCTCTGAAACGCTAATTCATTGAAAGTTATTACTCTTTATCCAGTTCAAAATGTTTCCTTCCTCCAAAGGGAAATAATTGTCCTTTGTTTATTTCCATTTTGTATTTTGGATGCTCTGTAAAACAATATTGTCCTGTTGGTTATTTTTATAAAATAAACAAGTCTATATTGAAACACTTGACAAATTGCATGCTAACCAACATCAGCAGGGGACAGGATGTCACAAGTAGGTTGTCAAGGAAGGCTGGTAGGAAAACACAGGCCTGAGAAAAGGCCTGCCTGCTCCAAGCTCTCCTAGCATGGCTCAGCAGGTTGGCAGTAAAGTGGATATGAAAACACAGTCTCATTTCTTAGGGATATAAACCTTTAGGGCTGAAGAAACCTGGAGATGAGCATTTGTCTAATTCTGCAACATGATTATTTATGAGCATCAACCACTAAGGGATTAGAAAATTTTTCCTCACTTTCTTACAAATGTGGAAATTGAAACAAAGGCAGGACTAGAATCTCAGTAGCCTGCAGATAGCTGGTTGTTTTTTTAGTGAAATAATTTATTCCTTAGTTCATTCAATGCACTGACCTTGGTGTATGTGGATAAGCGGTCACAAAGGAGACAGCATCACCACACACAGAAAGGACCCTAAAGACCCAGAATTTTTTTCATTTTGTTTTTGTTTTTTGAAAAGAAAATCCCTTTGTGCTCCGAACTAAATGAATGGTATGATTTAAATTACCAAGAATCACTGTAAGTAGGAGTATGTAGAAGAACAGCAAAAACATAAAAACAAATGTGTCCTTATAGAATCACAACTGCAAGGTATCCTTTGGAGCATACTGTTTGGAAAAGTTAACAAAAAACTTTTACTAATGAAATGGAGAAATTTAACAACAAAACAACAACACTTCAACACTTCCTACATTCTGGATATCTTTTTGCACTAATAAAGTACTGAACTTAAAATGATAGTGATATGAGGTTCAGATGCAGGCTTTAAAAACCTATAGCAGCAGATCAGAAAGCTTTACTCATTTCACCCAGGACTATCTGTAACTTTTGAACATCTTATCCTTCCAACATGTGATGCAATCTCAGGAAAAGTAACTAGATGGGCCTGGATAAAACTAGGCTACAAGAGTGCTCAAAGACTACGTGTTAACTATTATCAGTTTTTATCTCACTTATATTCTCCCTTCTCCTTTGAACTTATATGAGATGTGATTTCAAGTATCACTGATTTATTATTTAAACCTATCTAAATTTTTGTCAAATATCTTATGGATCCTCCCCCCCCCTTTTTTAGACAGGCTCTAGCTAACTTGCTTAGGGTCCTCCTGAAATTGTAATATTCCTGTCTCAACCGGCCAAGTAGCTAGGGTTTCAGGCATGTGCCAGTAATACAGGTAGAACAATTGTGGCTGGGAGACCATTCTTCTTTCATCCACCTGAATTTGTGCCAATCCTCCTTCCATTGCCTTAAGAAAAGCAAAAATAAGAATAAAGACCCAAAGACCCAGAAAATCTCTAAAGCTCCAGGCCAAAGCACATGCAAGTTAGATCCTGTGGCCTGACCTTGAGTAACATTTTCCTCACTCAAACTTTGTTAATAATTAAAACATAGGGACTATATGTCATGGTTGTGATTAAAACAGAGTGGATTATGACAGAGTCTGACCCCCGTCATCCTAGCTGACCGTAGGCCACTCTAAATCTCTCTCTGCCTCTGCTATGTTTTTGTACCTGTAAACAATACATAAACATGGGTTAATAAGGCCCAATAAGCACTGCTGCAACCCATAACTCCCATTATTCAACCCTGCTATTGATAGCATCCACTATTCCCTGTGCATTACCGAGCCTGTCTTTGGGAAATCACTACTCCCTGTACTGTCTCTTTGGCAGATAGCCACAGCTCCTTGTCACGGTATTCTCCTCACGACCCTGTGAAAGACCTCAGAGCCTGTATGAGAGTAACCAGTCTGGTGTAAGTGCCAGGACGGTCCCCCTCAGGTTTGAAATAAATCTGTGCTGTTGAGTTCATACCTCTATTTCCTCTTTTTTTTTTCCTAACAGGCTCTGGGTGAATCGTGCATATACTGAGGTGCCTCTGAGATGACTCAGACTCCTAACAATTATTTTTTTCAATCTTATCCAGAGAGATCCACTGAGAGATACCCGGGGCAGGGCACACATCTTTTAAAATCCAAAGGCCTGATTTATTTTTACCTTTTTTCCTATTTCCCTGCTGTCCTGGCATGATTTTTCTCTTTTTGCCACCTTTCAGTTTCTGTTGATACAGACCCACCCTAAGCACATCTTCCAGTTGTCTTCAGTAAATGTAGCTGCTTTTTCTTTTACCATTATGTGTACACTTGCAATTTTTTGCTACCTGTACACAAGGACCTGGAGTCTATCTTGCAGATGCAACACATGTATCACCATCATGCCCAGATATTGGGTCCAACATTTTTTAAGTATTCTCTAAAATTTAACATAGTTCAACATGTTCAACATAAACCTGAAAGAATTTTCCCCAATAAATTCATACTTAAACTGCGAGTTAATTTTGGGTTCTTAGCAGACCATTTCATTTTTCATTTGGGGCTATATTTGAACATATATGCTTTTACTAAATACAAAGCCCCCCATTAATTTAAGCTGCAGATCTTTTACGATTTTGCTAACAGGATAATACTAACCTCATAGAATGAGTTTGGAAAGATTTCTTCTTTTCCAATTCCATGGAGGAGTTTGAGGACCAATTATATTAGTTCTTCTTTAAAATGTTGGCAAAATTTATCAGTGAAGCCATCTGGTCCTGGGCTTTTCTTTGTTGGGGGACTTTTTTTTTTTTTTACCGATTTCATCTCATTGCTTATTTTTGTTCTATTCAGGTTTTTTACACCCTCTTCACTCAATTTTGGTAGTTCATATGTGTCTGTAAACTTGTCCATTTCTTCTAGATTTTCCAATTTGTTATCCTGTAGTTTTTCAAGATAAGCTCTAAAGAACCCTTGCATTTTCATGGCATTAGTTATAATGTTTCTTTTTTAAACTTTAATTTTATTTTTGTTTTCTTTCTTTTCAGTACAATTAATTTCTCAATTTTGGTTCTTTTTTTAAAAGTATCAACACTTACATTGGTCTTTTTATTGTTATCTTCAGCTCTATTTTATTTATTTCTGCCTTGACATTCATTAACAGCAGTCCCATTCATGGGTGTAGATCCAAAGAAAATGAAGTCAGCATACAAACATGATACCTGCATGCCCATTGCACTGTCATTATTCATAATAGCTAAGAAATGTAATCAGTGTAGGTGTCTGCCGACAGATGAAATGATAGTTAAAATGCCATATAAACATGCAATGTAGCGTTATTCGGCCAGAAAGAAGAATGAAATTGTGTTATATGCAATAAAATGGACAGAATTGGAGAAAATCATTGTAAGAAAAAGTAAACCAGAAAGACAAGTGTCACATGTTCTCTTTCATATATGAAAACTAAAACCAAAATAAGACTTAAAAAATTCTACTTGAAAGTAGAAGAGTGATTAGTGAAGATAGGGGAGGGTCTGAGAAGAAAGGAAGATGGGCATCATTAATACATAATCTATGTATATATGTAAAAATTACAATGAATCACATTAATTGGTGTAATTAATGTCTGTTAATAATAATTCGAAAATTTGTCAACAAAAATTCTTTCTTTTCTTTCTTTATGATAAAACCATTAATAGAAGTTGAAAACTGGATAGAAAAATAAATCATAATACAGTGATGTCAGGAATCACTTAGGTCCTGGCCTTCAGACCTTCTAAATGTTCAACACAAGTAGTAATGAAATGGAATCTTTAAAGGGGATGGAAGAAGCTCTGGGAAGAATATTGAGAAATCACTGCCCATTTACAACCTCCCTTTCTATGTCCTTCTCTATGGGAATCTCCTTTATACTTAGTTCTGCCTAAAATTCAGTGAGTTTTTAAATTTCATTCCAGATTGGAGCATCTTGTTCCTTTAAAGGACCTACAAGGTAGATCAACTATTATTGTTTTAAGTCATGAAAATTTGGGGATTGTTTCAAGAGCATTAATCAAACTGAAGTTATTGATTTCTTGGGTTGATTTCTTTCAATAATTATTGTTTCTTTTTCTTAAACTAAATTTAAAAACCCCGCACATTATTTTGGTCATCCATAATAGGATACCAAAAGACTCTAATCTTCCTTCTCTTAAGTCACTGCCTTGGTTATAAAACAGACTGCAAGTCTCTGTGACAACTCCTAACATGTTATTTCTCTCACAACTTCTCAGTAGTCTATGAGAATGTAATCACTGGACTTTTTCCAGGCATTCATGCCACAAAAAACAAAAAACAAAAACTTGAAACTGATTGGCAGACTTGTTTGCAGCTGGAAACAGGGGTCAGAAATATAAGCACATGAATTGAATGCTTTTGCTTGCTACTTGACTTTGTGAGCAGCAAAGTGTAGCAAAAGCACTCACCTGCTATAGGGAAGGACTCCTGCCCTACTCCTTATCTCCTCTGAAATTCTTCCTTGAAACTTGACATATACTAATCAGGAGATGAAAGTTGCTTTCTTTGAGGAAAAGTCAGAATCTGTTCCAGTAGCTTTCTGGAAATGCAGCAGAGCATAGTGCAAGGCATTTGTAGCTATAACCCTCTTAGTCCAAATCCCTAATGCAGCTTCACTCTGAGTAATCATGTAGACCTTAGTGAATGTGTGACCTGACTTGCTTTCTGGTACTGTGTAACTGCATTAGTTTTTTATACATTATCTTCTCAATAGCTACATTTTCAGTTTTCTCTTCCTAAATACATATTCATAGCATCCAAAATGAAGGAGAAGCTACCTGCCTACCAGTTTCACTTTAGTGACACCTCATGCTGAAGAGTGAGGTAATGTTAGAAAATAAGGAGACTCCTGAGACATAATTTATTCAGTGAAGTTGTGCTGGTATTTCTGCCTGGAATCCCCAAAATAGTTGTCTTAAAATGAATAAATCTTTGTATTTCTTGCTAAATCAATTCTTTCTTTTGCATTTCGCTACATGGTTGGTAGAACTTGATTGTCTACATTTAAATGCAAGACTTTAACCACAGCCGATTTCAAACCTCTTGATTCATTGAATCCACAACACAATGCCCCCTTCCCCCTTAATGGAATATCTACAATGTTTTCCAGGATTATTCCTCTTCCACCATTCACTCTGTCACTTCCCTGAATTTCATGTCTTCATTTATAACATTTAATGAATTCTTATTGTCTACTTATATTGCCCTTGTAATACTTCTCCAGGAACTTGTATATTGTTTTGTGTCAATTTCATTTTTTATATTTATTAGTACATATTTGCTGTATTAACTGATTATATTCATCATGGGGAGTCGGTACATGTACATAACACATCTTAATTCTTTTTACTTCCACTTGTCCTCCACTCCCCGGCCCCCTCCATCTCTAGTTCTCCTTCCTATTTGTAAAGGAACTATTCCCTAATTTGTATTGTCCTATATCTTGCTCTTTAAATTATTTATATTTTGATTTCTCATAAAAGAGAAATCATGCAATATTTAGGTTTGTCTGATTTATTTCATTTAATATTATGGTCTCAAGGTGTATCAATTTTACTAAAAATGACTCAAATTTATCCTTGGTTATGGCTGAGGAGTGCTTTATTATGCATAATTACCACATTTTCTTTATCCATTCATCTGTTGATGAGCATATGGGACATTTCCAAGATTTAGCTGTTATAAATTGTGCTGCTATAAACATAGGTATGCATTACTGTAATATGATGCCTTTAACTCAGGAAAATACCTACAAGAGGAATAGCTGGGTTAAATGGAGTTTTTAGTTGTAGTTTTTTAAAGAATATCCATATGATTTCCATAGCTGATGTACTAGTTTACACTCCTATCAACAAAGTAGAAGGGTTCTCATTTCCCTGCAGCCTCACAATCATTTGTTATCATTTGATTTCTTGATAATAGGCATTCTTTCTGGAGTAAGATGAAATTTCACAGTTGTTTTAATTTGCATCTTTCTCATGGCTACTGACATTGAGCAACTTTTCATGTATTTATTAGCCATTTCTGCTTCTTCTCCTGAAACGCATTTATTCATCTCAATTACTAATCTTTTTGATTGGGTCTTTTATTTTTGGTGGTTGAATTTTTTATTTCTTTATATATTTTAGATGTTAGTCCTCTATCTGAGGACTAACCAACAAAAAAATTCCCATTCTGTAGTTTGTGTCTTCAATTAGTTCTTTTGCTATACAGAAGTTTTCCATTTGACAGATCCCATTTGTTGACTCTTGTGCAATTTGAGCTCCATACAAAATGTCTATATATGGCTATGTCTTCAAGAGTTTTACCTATTTAATATTCCAGCAGTTTAAGTGTTTCTGTCTTAATATTTAGATCTTTGACAGGACAAAGGTGAAACACACCACAGCTGCACCGGAATCATATCGGCTGAAAACCTGGCCTCAAGATAAAGACAATATTACCAGACTTACATACTTCCTCAGAGAACAAACACTGGGCATAATGAAGTCTAGATAGACATCAACTACCCCAGTGGGTGACCAGAGACCTCTGGACCCCCTACTTCCTAGGAGAATCTATTCTTTCCATCCATGCTTGCTATGTGACTTGTTTTCCAATTGGACCACCATTACCTAAGAGACTATACTTGTAACCTTATTGGATTTTCGTGGCTGTGGCCCACGTTGTACCCACGTGGATTTTACCCTATAAAACTCCTCTGCAAAGCGGGGCTCCCCAAGCTACCCACTCAGGTCCCCTCCTGCCCCTCAGGAGCATTCCTATCAATAAATATCTTCCTACTCTTAACCTCCGTTGTTCCTAGGACTCATTCTTCAATTTCTAGAGAACAAGAACTTGGGGTATCATACAGTTAACAGGTTGGGAGATATAATATTTCATATTCGTCTCCAGTATTATTTCCTGTAACACAGTCTCTACAAGATATTCAAAAATCCTTCCAAACCTGCATGACTCTCCAAAATGTTACCAAGTAACTGTTCCACAAAACTTATTATTAAGTCCAACCATACTCTTTCTTTTCTTACTTATATCAGTATCTCAACTGTGCTTTGCTCATGATATTTACTTCACTTTAAATGGTTTTATCTTTTTATCTTCAAACCCCGTAGCTATATACACAATAAGAGAGGTGGAGCACTCCCCAAATCTTCTCATCTTCCAGACATTGTCACTAGCAGATGACATATACTTATAGCAATAAAAGATCCCATTGAGCACTAATAGAACTTAATTCTGGTGAAGATGCAAATGTGTATACTCTTACAATACAGTGAAGTGCATACATGAAGTACTCTGGGAGCTCGAGGGACACACACTTGCAGTAGCTAAATAGAACATTGTTGGGAAATGCACCTTAGGGAGACTGTAATAGTTGGATTGTGTTTCAGAAATTAGAAAGAAGGTAGCTAGAAAAATTAATGAAGTATAAATTTTGTAAGTAGATAGAGCAAGTAACCTCAAACTTTGGTTATTCTAAGTGGAATGCACAAGTGTGACAGAATACAAAATTCCCAGAACAATTTGCCTGACTTAGAACACCCTTAGAATCAAAGCTCTACTTATCATAGACATTCTACTTGTTGCCATACATAAAAGACTTTAATACTCTTTTTTGTGGTATCACAGATTGAACCCAGGGACTTTATATTGAGCTACATCCCTAGCTCTATTTTACTTCTTATTTTGAGATATCATTAATTTGCTAAGTTGTCCAGGCTGAGCAACTTCTGATACTCCTGCTCCAGTCACTCAGAATGCAGGAATTATAGGAATGAGCTACCACATTGGTACTGTTAACATTTTTATTTTTATTATTATACAAATGTTAAGATCTATGCTTGTCTCATCTTTTTATCCCTAACAGAGGCTACAAATTGCTTTCCATTTACATAGGACGTAACTGATACATGCTTGTTAAATGGAGGCATAATTTTAGATTTAAATGCCATGAATTTTCACTTCAGGAATACTGAGCATTTGAACTTTTAGTATATTGTTAATTTGAATAATACCTTTCTAATATGCTCTCTTACTTTTAGGATATCTACAAGAGGAAAGTTAGGAAGCCATTTAAATGTAAGGTGAATTTATCAAGGCTCTGATAACCAGGATGTCATCTTCTTCTGACATTATCATATTTAGTGTTAGTAAAGCAAATATTAACTCACTATGTGATAATTGTACCCTTCCTTGCTCAGGCCATATATAACATTTGTGGAGCTTGCAAAAAGAGGACAAAAGAAACGACAATATACCATAAGTCTCTGTGTTAAAATTATAAATAAAGCTAAGAAACTGCTAAGGAATATGCATTCTATGTTCATACCTTGAGAAGATATCTTTCTAGGGTATTCACCTGGAAGGATAGGTTTAATTTATAAAGTCTTAGACTCTGTACTTCTAGTTTAGAAGGCAGCAACACAGGAAAAACCTACAACTATGTAGCAGCTAGTTGTCCTCTCCTCTCATTTTCTCCTCACTTTGTAAACTCCTACAATGGAAGGCCTTGTATCCAGGTAGACACCTATATAAACAGAGAAAATTTTTATTCACACCTCCCACTAACAACTGTTGTTTGGTTACCCACGGAGCATAGGAATGTACATATTTGAGGCAGTTTTGGTCCAGCATGATTGACCCACGAGGAAGTCCCCACAACCCTAGAAGTGGACTAAGTGTCATTTGAGAAAAAAAAACAAACTGGGAAATGAGTGCCCAGATTGTAGGCTGAATGCAGGCTGCTAGTAATCCTGCTGGAAGTCATGTCAGAGAGGTTAGGCCAGGAACCTGTGTTTTCAGGGCTTATTTGCAGTATTTAATTTCCTAAATATCTCCTCTCAATATACTCTACCATTTCCATGAAGTTATAACCACTATCATATGTATTTAATAGCTTCATGTATATTTTCATGGAAATGAATATTTAATACTCTGAGAAAGGTATAGATAATGAAGGATATGCAATGACCATATTTAGAAAATCTGGAATTCTTGAAATATATATCAGAATATTTTGTGAGGAACTCAGGTGTGCAGATATTCAAAATAATGATCATAATCATATGTGAAATTGATTTATGATAACGAATGAACTAGGGAATAATGAAACAAAGGAGTGTATAAATTATTAAAAGATGATGATAGTATGAAAAATTTAAACTAAAAATATCTGGTTGCAGAAAACTCATTAGGAGATTAGCTGACAATTAGAATCAATCTGTCAAGAATATCTACATTCTCCTGAAACATGAGAGAAGAATGGTGTTTCCATCTGATAAGGTGAAATCCTTTGCCAGAAAGACTTGCTCATATTTCTTTTCATTTAGTTCAAAAAGACTCATTAAAATGGAATTTGGGAGACATCCACTGAAATTAGCATAAGAGCTACAAGTTTATTATAAGCTTCTACTAATTTATGATGGCATTATATTGGTCATCTTCCACATAGTCAATTACTGGACAAATCGTGGTTCTCAGACTTCAGCTTATAGCAGAACGACCTAGGAAGTTTGTAAAGATAAAAGACTGGATCACACTCCACAGCTTCCTTGTCTGGATGAGGATTGAGAAGTATTTTTAATAAGTTCCCACATACTATCATTTGGAAATGACTTGTCCCTAAAAGTTTAATGTGCTGGTATCTTGGTCTCCAATATAATGGTATTGAGATGTGGTGGAATCTTTAAAAGATGGAGCCTAGAAGGTAATTTAGGCCTGGAGATACTACCCTCATAAGTGGAGATCTTTTTGCAGACACCATGTTAATTATTTAAAGATTGGATTAGATTTTTGGGGAGTGAGTTAAGGCTCATGAGGTTGGATTAGTTACCACAAGGGTGAGTTGAGATAAAACAGCTTCTCATGTCTCTCTCCCACACACATGCTTCTCTTTCGTGTGCTCTCTTCCTTTCCTATTGTAATACAGCATGAAGGTTCTACCAGAAATGGATTAATACCAGTGCCATGCTCTTGGACTTGCCCCTTGAGGATTATAAACCAAAATAGCCTCTTTTCTTTATAAATTACAAAGAAAGGTCATCTTTCACATCGATAACCATAAAACTGTAATCTAGTTTTTGAAATATGAAGGTTAATTTTGAATAATATAGCTACAAAATGTTGACTAGATATTTGCAGGTGGAAATTGAGAATAATAGAAAAACCACTGAATTCAAATTGAAGCTTCAGTTCAAAAATGCAGCACTCATCATATATATAAATGTGGGTCAGGCATTAAACTTCATTACCGTGAGGAACAATTTATCAACATGAAATCAGGACAGAATATGCAATATGATTGCAGTGAAAACTAAATTGGATCACATATGAAAGTGCTGTTGGATATATTTGTTGCACAATTGTTATATGGTCCCTTTCTACCTGACTTCTCACATACGTCATATGTAAAGGTGCATTTCTCACTAGCTGATTTACTTCTTAGCTCAAGAGCAGTCAATCTCTCAAACCTGAATCATTGCAGAGCCTATTCAGTCATTAAGATAACTGATCTGAATGAAGGTGTCTTCATGCTAGTTGTTGTTTTCATTTTAAAAATCAATTAAGATTAATTATGTAGTCATCTACTTGATTTTTTGACAACTGAGAATTTCTTTGAGTAAAATAATTGCTTCAGCTGTGTTTTTGGTCAATCCTATATAAACTTCAACATCATTTGAATGACGTTTTTTCTTGTGGAAAGGGTTTAAACTGTACATGATTGAATTAAAACATAAGGTAATAAAAGGTTTGTGCTATATTCCACAATGTGTGTCCTAAGGAAATAAAAGAGGGATTTTATGTTAGCATACTCCAGAAATATAAAAAATCATTATAGGAAACAGAAGCCTTTCAAGGGCAGGGAAAAATATATTATTGGGTTGTCAATAATTAAGATCAAGCAAAGTCACAAACAAACCTATGAATCAATTAGAGCTATTAACTGTGACAAGAATATGAAGGGATTAATGTGCTGGAATTCAAAGTGAGGTCTGTGAAACTGACATTAAATGCAACCAAATTTTTGTCCGGTGTGACATTCATGATGATTATCAAATATGTGAGAGTCTGCCTTCAGAGAAATTTATGGTACAAAGGACTTTGGCTTCTTATGCTTTTCTTATCCATTTGTGCCACTCTTCAAATCTCCTGTGTCTTAAAAGGTTTTCTGGCACCTCAACTAGCTTAACTGCTTCTATTATAATCTGAAAACATACCTTTCTCTCCTCCCCACTTTTGGTGGAGCTACTTATCTATTATGAAGAATTTTTAACCAACACAAACATGAAGAGGTAAACATAACGGGCTTTCAGGTATCCATTTACCCCCATTCCTAAAAAAACTACCAGCCCTTGTCACATTCTGTCCTAACTATCCTCCCCACTTGTACAGTTAAAAGATATTATTTTTACTTGTGGTACTGGTGATTGAACACAAGACCTTTGCACTGGGCTACATCTTCAGATCTTTTGTTCCTTTGTATATTGAGACAGGATCTTGCTGTGTTGCTAAGTTGTCCAGGCTTAGCTTGAATTGTGATCCTCCTGCCTCAGCTTCCCAGATTGCTGACATTTCTGGAGTGTGCCATCATGTCTGGCTAAAATATATACTTTATTGAAAACCCTAACCACAATATTTCTGCACTTGAAATTTTTTGTCACTGGATACCCAGGTAATGTCCAAAATTATTACTGATGAATACCTAATATTTTGGGGTTTCATTTAATAAAGATCTAAATAATGTCTTCATATTATAATTATACATATGCATTGCTCCTTTAATCTATATATTTTGTTTTATCTGTTTTTCCCATTTCCCTTACCAATGAAAAATAAAACAGTTAAATACTTCTTGTATGCCAAGTTTTGCGGGTGACTAATCCTTCTAAATTGAGTTCTGTGGCTCCTACTCCTTACAAGTCTCTGTAAATTGGACATTAATTCTCCACTTTTCTCTCATCTGGTATTCTTTCAAATATGGAGGTGTTTGAGTACAAATTCTCCATCCTTCATATAACACCATAAACCTTCACATTTTGTCACAAAGACACACAAATATACCAACACACATATTTTTTAATGCACAGTGTCCTTGTCAGGCAATTTTCTCTCATAAGGAAGCTAGTGAATTTCTTAAGACAGACTAATTCCTGTCAAGAGCTTTAATGAGAATTTAGATATGGACTGGTGCTTACAAAGGACCATTATGGATTAATTAATAGCAAGTCAAGTCAAACTTACCTCATTTCATAATTTTGATAGGGTTCATTTTTCACTGTAATGGTGAGTGAGTAGAAGAACACAGAAATACAATGTATGAACTTCATTATAATATTTTATGAAACCTCTCAAAATATAATTTTTGCAGTGATGGAGCCTCACGTGTTGTATATTAGTAAAACTGTTAATTAAAAAAGTGAAATTAATTGAAAACAATTTGAAAGACCAATACTAAACATAAAGACAGTCCCAGATATTCATCCAGATTTTAGAAACTGAAAAACAGAAAGAGTCTGGTGCATGCCAAAGTTTTAATAAAGAAGGTATGAATGATACAAGACCCAGACCAAAAACTTCTTACCTATTGTGGTATAGGCATTGACTGCCTTCTAATAATATCCTGTATATGTTTATACTTAAGGGCTTCCTGACTCACAATACTGTGCATGAACTCTTCAGGGCTTCCTTAGCTTGATGAGGAAGGCATTTTAAGTCAGAAATGTCTTCAAGAGATAGGGACCTGAAGTCTTATATATAAGATAATGTCATTTTAAGTATGACTATATAGTATAACATATGACATAATATATTTTATAACAGATCACATATCACAGCCGTGTGGCAGAGCAAATAAAGAAATCAGATAGAATTTATATTACCAGTTTATGTCCCAACTTTGCCACTCACTGTCTGTGTGACCTGGAAAAGGCATCCTTTTTAGTATCCTAACCTGTGAAATAGGGATGATATTAGTCCTTAACTCAGAAGGTTGTGAGAAGGTTCCAATAATTAATATGGAGAAAGCTGTTGAAAACAATGTTAGTACACAATAAATACTGCATACATATAGGCTATGATTATTATTATCTATTAAAATAGGATATGTGGATATATTTATGTTGGGAGACAATTCTCCATGGATCTGATATTTCTCCAGATACATTTCAAGCAGAGGTACTTGTTTAGGACTACGTAGTTTTTCTAAAATATTTTCAGAGTGAGTAACATTGAAAAATAATGTCTCTCAAGAAAAGGATAGAGAAATTTATTTCCAGTTATAAAAGACTTGGTTACTCTAATCCAAAGGTTTTTCTCCTGTAAGGCAACCTACCTTGTGCATAGGTGTTGCCTATTCATTTTCATACTGCTCTCTGGGAATTGGAAGTAAAGGAACCTCTACAAATGCTGATACTCTGACTACTGCTGTTACTGTATATAATAGTCCATATTCTGTCTTTGATCCAGGATTTTCATATCTTCTAACAGCATCCATGACACTATGGCATGGCAGGCCAACTTGCTAGCTTTCAGACTGAGTAAAATCTCAAACCCTTAAAGGTACTTAACAGTTTCTAAAATTGAATCATGGTTTACCAGGTACAAATTCTATTTTCAATATAATCTGTCAATCAAGTACAACTGCAGACAATTTGTATAAACCTTATTCTAATCTGAATGATTCAAAGTGAATGAAACTATAATGCAATTAAGAATTTTATTTAAGAAAAATCTCAAAGATTTTCCAGTTCAGATTTTAGTACAAATCTTGCTAATTAGGTCTAGTTGTTAAAATATTTTTAATAATCTAGGGAAAGGAAATTTACTGTCATATGAAATAGGTAGGTCAATTCTATTCATCTGAAATCCAGAATAAAAACATGAGAAAGATCTTTTTTCTATTCATATAACAATTATTAAGGTATATTTATTCCTTCTCTCATTAGTGAAGCATATTACAATATCATAGCTATAATAATGCAAGCAGAGTTAGTATATGAAAAATAGGTGGTATTAAGTGTAAATCAAGGTGAGAATGAAAAAACCTGAAACATATAAGATAATGTGAACTTTATTCTGTTATCATATAATGAAAGTTGAAGAATTAAATTTTGTCCTTTATCTTTCCAGTAAACCATATTCTATCTCATAGCTTTGAATATGACTCTGGTCTTAAAAGGCTAAAAAAGCTGAATGCTTGATTGAGTAGTTCTTGGGATCTTTGAATTCTTTTTTTTGGGGGGGGGGTTGAGATGGGTATCACTATGTAGCCCAGGCAGGCCTTGAACTCATGGTGATGCTCCTGCCTCAGCCTCCTGACTGCTGGGATTACAGGCGTGTCACCATGCCCTGCTGGCATCTCTGAATTTTTGACTGATTAAGTCTGATGATTCCAACACATTACAAGTAAAGCTAATCAGCTGAGACTAGTCAATAATATAGGACATAAATTGGATATTTTTCTTAATAATTGAATATTCACATTCATAAGCAAGTAATTATTAAAAATTTAATTTGAACTGGATTTATTATTTTCATATGTCATATCAATAATCGGAAATATTTTCACTGAGAAAGTAAAGGTAACACTTTCTATAAATAATTATACAATAGTGAAATAACAATGAAAATTATGAAAGTTAGTGCAAATACTAAGTCAGTGTGTGATGCCTTGGTTCACAAACTTACTTTGTTCTATGATTTTGGAAAGTTAGGAAGCCATTTAAATGTAAGGTGAATTTATCAAGGCTCTGATAACCAAGATGTCATCTTCTTCTGACATTATCATATTTAGTGTTAGTAAAGCAAATATTAACTCACTATGTGATAATTGTACCCTTCCTTGCTCAGGCCATATATAACATTTTTTCTGTTTGTGTAGGAAAGATGATCATGTTTGTGTTTATCACCCAATGCAGTTTACAAACAAAAACAAAATTTTGCCAAACATTTCTGTCTGCAAACCAAACTGTTTGCTAACAAAAGCATTCATGAACCAAGATATCACTGTATATTAACTAGACAATTTATGAAGAAAATTATAAGCCTTTTAAGACAGAAGTTTTATGTTTTAGTTTACATAATAAAGACAAAATAATGGTAACTAGATTATAAAATAATATTAAACTTACAGGGGCATTTTTGCCTGCTAGCACTTATAAAATAAAATTAAATTCATAAACTATTATTTACCTATTTCATTTCATTAGGTCATGAATCATTCAAGAGAGAAGTCCTATTTGTGAAATCTTCAGATGGTGATGTAAAAATAGTGGAGTGATTATGTCTTCCTCAAAATTCATGTCGAAACTTCCCAGTGCAATAATATGAAGAGGTATGGCCTTTGGAAAGTGATTAAATAATGACAGCCCCTGTTATAGTTTTGATATTTGTCCACACAAAGGTTCAAATGTTGGAGGCTTGATTCCTAGGGTGGTGGTATTAGGAGATTGTAGAAAATTTAAGAGGTGAGGCCTGGTGTGAAGGCCTTAGTTAATTGAAGTTACTGCCCTCAGAAGGAATTACTGGTCTCCTGGAGTGAGTTTCTCTGAGAAAAAGTTGTTATAAAAGCCTGAGCCTGAATCTCAGGTTACTCTCTGCTTCTTCCATCACTTCTTCCTATCTGTGCTCCTCCACCATCATAGAGCCCTCACCAAAGTCTGTGCCATGTTGTTTGATCTTTCAGCCACCCAAAATAAATAAATAAATAAATAAATCTTTTTTTAAATGAAGCTATCAATCTCAGGTATTTCATTATAGTAACAAAAATGGACTATTTTAGTGTCTTTTATGGGGACACAACTTCTGACACCCACAAATTAAAAGATGGAAGGGCTATTTTGGCACACAGTTTGTAGAAGATTCATTCCATAATCTGCTGACTCCCAGTCAGAACCAAATGCCACAGAGGCATAGTGGAGGAATGCTGATCTCAGCATGGTACTATAGACAGGAAGCAGAGAGCATCAAAAGAGTAGCAAGGAGGGAGTTAAGCCCTTCTAAACCTATGCCCCTCAGTGATCTACCTCTTCCAACCAGACCTCACCTCCTAATTGCCAATGAGCCTTAAGCCCCTATAAGCCAATCACCTTCCAAAACTCACATATTAATGAATGAGCCTCTTGTAGACATCGAGACATAAAACATAACATGGGTTCATACATAAAGTTGGTATGTAGAGTGGGAATATTGTAACTATACCTAAAATTGAGGAGTTAGATTTGAGGTTGAGTTTGTGGCAGAAGGGGAGAAATTGCAGGAGCATGCTAGGAAAAGTCTAAAATGTATACTGTAAGATGAGTAGTGCAGGCATTTCTGGTGAGGGCTGAGAAAGTGGAACAAGAGAATTAGTCTCAATGGAAAATGAGGATTTTATTGGAAATTGGATAAAGGCCATCCTTTTATATCATGACAAACGACTTGGGTACATTGTGTGCATGCCATAAAAATTTGTAAAAGACCAAAATTAAGAGTGATGGAGTAATTTATTAAGTAGAAAAGATTTCAAAACTAAACAAAACAAAACGCTCAGGTTGTGGTTTGTGTATTACTGGCTACTACTGATAAGAATCACAGCGAGGTTTGGGAATAAATTAAAGTAGAATGGAAAGATTTGAAAGATTCATCTTGGCCAGGGATCCCATTGGTTGATGGTGTTGTTATTTTATATCATTCAAGATTTTCCGTCTAGTGTTAAATCAATTGTTGAGAGAGGGGTTTTGAGGTTTTCAAGTATATTGTTAATTTGTTTATTTTTAAAATTCTATTTATTTTATTGGGTTTTGATTCATATATTTTCTTGTATTTCGTGCTCCTTATAATGTGTGTGGGTATTTAGCATTGCTGTGTCATTTTGGAAAAGTGACACCTCTATCATTATGTAATAATCCTGCTTGTCAGTCGTTTTCATTGCTTGGAAATCTACTATATCTCATATTCATATATTCACTGTTGTTTTCTTGAATAATGTTTGCATGGTTTATCATTTTTTCACCTTTTATTTTTGACCTACTATATAATTATGTATATTTGTAGTTTGTTTCTTGTACACAACATTTAGTTAGGTCATATATTGTTATAACATCTATTAATTAATATCTTTTAAATTATGTATTTAAATCATTTATATTTAATGCAGTTATAGATATGTTAATGACTAAATCTACCACTTATTTTTTGTTTTCTGGGGGTTCTTTTCCTCTAATTTATTGGTTTTTATTTTTTCTGGCTTCTTCTGAGGTAAGTAAACATTTTTTTTTAGAATTCCATTTTGATTTACTTTTTAGTGTATCTCCTTTTGTAACATTTTAGTGGATTACTCTAGCTACTGAAATGTATATCTGATAGATATATAAATTGACTCTAGTTGATCATTACCCAATGTCTGCAAGAATCAAAATATTATACCTCATAAATATGTACAAAAATAGATAATAAATTTTAAAAGGTACACACAGAAAAATATATATACATATAAAATATACACACATATACATACATAAATACATATATGCATAATATCTCAGTCTACTAAGTCAACATTTTGCCAATTCAAGTGAAGTGTAGTAGTATCTGTTTATTCCACTCTACCCTTCCATATTTATACAAGTTTTTAAAATATCTGTAATATACTGAGTATCACATATGCCAGGTTTGTAATTTTTGCATCAACCATCAATCAAACTAAACAAACTAAAGATATATTTTGTTTACCCAAGAATTATTAATCATACTTGTCAATTTGTCTACACCATGGTGTGTCATGTATTTGTTTAAACATTCTGATGATTCTGAATGAGCTTAACATTTAACTCAATGATTTGAAGGCCTGAATAGAATTAAAAGCTGACCCTCCCCCAAATAAGGGGGAATTCCTCCTGTCTGACTGCCTTTGAACTGGGTCTTAAGTTTTTCTTCATAAAGACAAAACTGAAATATGAATTCTTCCCTGTACTCCAGGCTGTCAACTTTCTGACTTGAATTAAACAACTGGCTCTCTTTGATGTCTATCTTGCCAACTGAAGATCTGGGGACTTGTCATGTAAAAAGATTGTGTGAGTCAATTTATCTGTTCCTTAAAATTCCTCTCTCTCTCTCTCTCTCTCTCTCTCTCTCTCTCTCTCACACACACACACACACACACACACACACACACACTCAGGTAGTATTAGTTGTGATCCTCTGGACAACACTGACTTATAAACCCCAAATTTTGCCTTTTCTTTTGTGTCTTCTTTTTCCCTGATGTTAAGTAAATGATATTGTCAGTACAACATACAGGAATCTATGGGACACAATGAAAGCAGTTCTACGAGGGAAATTCATAGCAGTGAATGCTCATATTAGGAAAACAGAGAGAACTCAAATAAACAACCTAATGCAGAACCTCAAGCTCCTAGAAAAAGAA
>NW_004624762.1:20687195-20709191 GCF_000247695.1 Heterocephalus glaber | reverse complement strand
AATGAATCAAAGAGCTGGTTTTTCAAAAGAATAAATAAAATTTATAAACCTTTAGCCAACCTTATCAAAAAAAGGAAAGAAAATGCTCAAATCCATGCTATTAAGAATGAAAAAATTCCTTCATTTATCATTCCCTTCTATGTAAAAACCTCTTGTTAGCCATGTTTTAGAGTAAATTTGCTGATGACCCATTCCCTCAGCTTTCTTTTTTTTCTAGGATGTTGTGAATTCCCCCGCTTCATTTCTGAGTAATACCTTTACTGAACATAGAATTCTGGGTCAACTTTTTGTTCAGCCCTTAAACATGTTTTGCCATTTTCTTCTATTCTTCATAATTTCTTAAGGGAAATCTGGTGTCATTCTAATTGATATTCCTAAAAATGAAATAATGTATTATTTCTCTCTGTCTACTTTCTTTGTGTCTAGTTAATAGAATTTTAACTATGATTTATGTTGGTGTGTATTTTATTTTTTTGGACATTGTTCAACTTCCTGAACTTTTAAATTATATTGTTTGGTAAATTTTTGAAATATTCACTTGTCAAATATTTTACTAGTCTTTCAGCATCACCTTTATCTTCCTATCCTTCTGAGATGCCATTGACACAATTGTTAGATATTTTTGTTACACTCCTACATATCTCTGAAGCTTAGTTCAAATTTTTCAACATTATTTTCCCTTATTATCCTTTTCATCAAGTTCACTGATTCTTTCCTCTGTTTGCTCCATTCTGATGTTGAGTCTTTTAACTGACTCTTGATATGTGTGTGTGTGTGTGTGTGTGTGTGTGTGTGTCTGTGAGTGTATGTGTATGTGTGGTGTAAGGGAATATTTAGGCTTATAGAGTATTTTGATGAAAATTATATCTTTTCCATATAATTCCTGCTCCTGTACATGACAAGCCTCCCCCACTATCATCATTTTGCCCTGCATTGGTGCAGGGGTGCAGGTTGCTGCAGCTGATAAACCTACATTAACAGAGATTATCACTAAATACAGAGTTTACATTGGGCTTCATTCTTGGTATTGTGTACTGTGGGTTTTTAACAAGTGTTTAGTAATATAGACCTACAATATAGAATCATGTAGATGAAGTTCTGCCTTAAAATCCTCTCTACCACTTCATCCTTCCCTGTTCCAACTCGTTACTACCACTGATTATTTTTTTTACTATATATATATTTGGCTTTTCCAGAAAGTTACATATTTGGTAGCGTACAGTATTTGGCATTTTTCAGATTGATTTATTTTATTTGCTAATATACATGGAATATTCCTCCATGTATTTTAATGGCTTATTTTTTTTATTCTGAATAGTAGTCCATTTTTTGCATGTACCACATTTTATTTATACATTCCCTTACCAAAGATCATTTTCTTTCTTTCAAATTTGGTAATTATGAAATAAATTATTCTAAATACCTATGTATAAGTTTTTGATTTGATACACAATTTCAAACCATTTGGAAAAATGCTAAAGAGTGCAATTTCTAGATTTGTATTGTAAGAGTATCTTTAGTTTTGGTAAGAAATTGCCAAACTGAATTCCAAAATGGCTGTAATATTTTGCATTCCACTCAAGAATAAAAATTGTTTCTGTTGCTTCACATCTTTTATAGCATTTGGTATTTTCAATCTTTGGGATTTTTGCCATTCTATTAGGCATGTAATGGTATATCTTTAATATGCTCATTGGCATTTCCCTGATGATGTATGATGCCATATATTGGATATTAAATATTTTTCCAAATTCTATGTGGTAAACTCTTAGTCCCCAGAGCATCCTACTAGGAAGCTATACAACCTTTAATAGATTGGGCCTAGTGGCAAAGTGCCTAAGTCATTATTGATAGGCCTTTGAAGGAGAGTGTGGAGCCCAGTCTCTTTCCCTTTCACTTCTTGCTCAGGAAGTGAAGAGTTTTGCACCACCGTGCACCTCCATCATGATATGCTGCCTCACCAAAGACCCAGAACAGCAGAGTCAATTAATCATGGACTGAAACCATTAAAACTATGAGACCAAGTATAACTTTCCTTTTTATAAGTTGATTATTTCACCTGTTTGTTACAGCAATGGAAAATTGACTGACTATGATATTGAGTATTTTTCATACATTTATTTATTATCTTTGTATCTTTTTCAGTGAGATGTCTGTAAAGGTTGGCTGTCCATTCTTTAATCAGACTTTTTATTGTTGAATTGTAATTGTTCTTGGTTTAGTTAGATAATAGACCCTTATCAAATATGTCTGTTGAAAATAATTTTCTCCCGGTTTTTGGCTTTTATTCTTTTTCCCTTGACAGTGTCTAGTATAAGTTTATAATTGTAATGAAGTCCAATTTGTCAATTGTTTTTTTCATATACCATACTTTTGGTGTTGTTTCTAAATAGCACCAAATGAAGGTCATCCAGTTTTACTCCTATGTTATAGTTCTCTCTTTGAAATTTCTATAGTTTACATTCATGTTTATGATACATTTTGAGTTAATGTTGGGGAAGGGTATAAGGTCTACATTAGATTCACATTATTGTAGGAGGCTGTTCAGTTTTCTCAATTTTATTTGTTAAAAAGGTTAGTGGTTGTGTTTTTGTTTCTAAAATTTCCAATTGATAATTATATAAAGAAGAAACTTTTACTGAGACTTTCTAATTTCTAATTTATTTCAAATGTGTTTGTGATGTCAGCTTTATAAATTTAATAATGGCTGCTTTATTATCTCTGTCAGATGATTCTAACTTGTATACTACCTTTCTGTTGGTGGCTGTTTGTGTTTCTTCATTCAATTTGAGGTCTTCCTGAATCTTGGTATGAAAATTAACTTTCAATAGCCACTTAGACACTTTTATCATTTTTTATTGGATATTATTTAATCTTTTGCTTTAGCATACATATTTTTACACCATTCCAGGAAGAATGGAGGACACTGACTTGTTTCTGCTATGTGGTTGTGGAAACACAGGCTCTTCACTAAAATTTCAATGACATTTAAGTGATGGGTAACTTTATTTCTGTTGGACAGGGATATGTGTTTTGGCTTCCTACTAGGCTTCTGCTAATATCAACCTATCTGGGAAAGTAAGAGGTAGCTCCTTATTGTTTCCTACATGGCCTCCAGTGACCTTGTGTATGGTGGTGGTCTTGTTACTACTGAACAATGGTGAAAGACCTGACTTTCTACTATGCCACCTCTAGCGTTACACCATAAAGTGCAGGATACCTTATAAACATGGGGTCAAGGTGAAAACCTAAGCTCCTCACATATTCTTCATTTATACTCATGGTCCATAGTCTTCTTTTCACCATTGAGAGTTTTCTTATATTCATGTTGTATATGATGTCCCAGTTTTTTATTTTTACTTAATGAGTGGAAAATTAAGCCTACTCCATCTATTCTAGAGGCTCGATATTTATTTAATTTTTATCTCAGTGTAAAGACATTACATTTTGATCTTATAATTCTTCTAATAATTGATAGCATGTTACTCAGTTGGGCTTTAAATTATGTTCAGTGTCAAGAATCTGGGCACTTTAGAAATAAAAAGCAATTCTAGCCAGATTTTACTGTAAAAAAATATAACATTCAATGTAAGTGCTGATGAGGGGTAGAAGGAGAACTATTTTAAATTAGTCAAAACAGATGCATTAGAATACCTCATCAGAAGAGGATTTTATGCAGTTCTACAGTAGTTTACCTAGTTTTTTTGTCACTGCATGGCCATAAGAAGTAACAAATTTCTCTCTTCTGTTTGAAAAGCTGGATGGTTAAGAAAAAGAAAATAGGGTATAGTAAATTCAGATTTTGGAAGTGGATGTGTAAAGAGCTAAAGTATCTTCTTAGTTAAACTACTGTGTTTTGAGGATTAGAAGTACAGGAAGAATAATGAATGCCTTTTTGATAAATTTGAAGGAGATGGTTAACTTTTTAATTTTTTTTTTTTTGGTATTGGGGATTGAACTCAGGACCTTGCACTTGTGAGGCAGGTGCAGTAACACTGAACTAAATCCCTTTAAATATTTTTGATGGTCATCGGAGGATAAAAAGTCTACTTGAAAAAATATGGTATCTTTTTGAACATAAGAAATGATATAAAATTATGGTTATTCACAGGATAAGAAAGCTAGGTTAGATTATGAAGTAACCACTAGTATTTGAATAAATTATTTAATTTATAGCAGTTTTTAATAAAAATATATTATTGTACAAATTTAGGTTTTCCAATGATAATTGAGGTTTTTTTCCCCCAACACTCTTAATGAAGTGGTAAATGCGAGCACATTTGGCATTCATACTCTAAGAGTTTGACATTTAGTGTAGAAGACACATATTTATCAAGCAATCACACATGGAAACAATTTACATTCATCAATACATTCTCTTTAAGAAGTTCCAGTTGAAATGTTTTCCAAAGGATCAAATGATGCTAAATGTATCAATAGCAAGTGAGAAAGTGATTCATATAGAAGAAACATATAAAAAATATCCTTCAAGCCTGGTGCAGTCCCCCATTCTATAATCTTAGTGCTCTGGAAGGCTGAAAAAGAAGGATGGCAAATATGAACCCACCCTGGGAAACTTAATGACTTGGTGGATCCCTGTCAAAAAAAACTCTTCAAATTGACCTTAAAGTGAGTGAGTGAACTTAGGAAAATCTAGATGGCTGGAGGATCTTGAGGAAAACTAGTGAATAAAATCACAGTACAAGGTGAGCCTAAAGAAATGAGAAGGTAAAACTATTCCTTATCTATTCATCCTTTTGCAAGATTTTGGCCTGTATTTTAAAAATACATTAGAAAGTACTGATTCCAGTAAAGTTACTGGAAAAAGGAAGAATTTCTAAAAGACATTGTGATAATCCATTAAATATGAATAACAAACAGTCACTACAGAGAAAACCCAATTGACTTAATTATGCTGTTATGAATGCTTCTGTCAGGCTTATCTAGGAAAATCTTAGTTCATTGATCTAGTTATCTATTAATTGAGGCATAATTTCTACTCAGTCCCTTGAAGTACATTGTCCAGACACAAATAAACCATTTCTAACCCCCAAAATCCAGATCTACATAGCAATGAGAAATGTGACAAAAGGTTTTAAAAAATATACAAATGATCCAAATAAAAATATCACTTAGAAAACACAAAGAGGTATGTTTTGTTTTGTTATGTTTGCAGAGAACCTAGGAAAGGTAATTCCTTTAAAATACCCTTTATTTTCCAGAGGATCTTAGACTAAGGTAGCAAACAAAGCAAGAAGAAAATTACAGCCTTAGAAACTGTCAAACTAAGTAGTTTCCACTGAAAAGACTGGTGGTTTCTTTGAGATACAGTTAAGTGCCAAAGCTATAATTTTCCATTTACTTTCCTTTGTGATTGCATATGTATTGTATTTACACCAATTTGATGCCATTTGCTCTTTTGTTGGAAGAAGTCTTTCTGCAGGCTCATAATAACCACAGTAATTCTTCCAAAACATGTTATAAAAACTGTCTCTGTCACTCTTTTTTTGCCATTAGCCGTTTCTTCATACAGAATTCAGTTGTTGGATGATTGAAAGCCTGTGTTATTCAGCTTTAATAGATTGTGTTTTAAACTGCTGTAGTTTAGACTACCATAGCCAACATATATTAAAGTGCACACACTTCAAATACAACAGATCATGTTCTACTGTCATTGTTACTGGAATAGCTACTTTAAACTCTTTAGATTTATATTTTGGGGGAGTGCTTAATTTGAGCAAAGACACATAAATCATAGGTGAGCTGAAGCTTTTGGAAGGCAAACTACTGGATGTTGGGTAGTTTATACAACAATTGAAGCCATACATATTTTTCTTGAACTAGCTGAATATTAATTCTACATCAATTTCCTTTTGTACAATTATTTTAATATTAAATTGTATGTTTAAAGTCTGAAGATATACAACTGCACCTTGATTCTAGCACTGTTTTTGAAGTGAGCTTAGTTAGATGAGTACTTTATTGTAGCTTTTTCTCAGCAAAGATTTGAGAATATCTTACTACAAATATTAATACTTCTTGAACAAACAAATTAAACACTCTCTACTGCCTTTTTGCTTTTCTTACAAAATGCTGAATGAGTAGGTACTTAGGACACTCTACAGGGCTTTCTCATTGTTATCTGAGACATTTCCACTGATGGTCCTCACTTATTAGTGTCACGGGGGTGTCATGGTGTATGGTCATTAAGTCTCTTCTTGAGACTGATGACAAAGGAAATTGTGTCCACACATTAATCACATCTGCTGGACTATATTAAATCTTAACTACTATGATTTATTAGTTCTTTCCTTTGTATCATGGAGATGCAAATAACAGGAAAAGTCTGTAAAGAAAGAATATGTGAATAAGGATCAAAATATGTAATAGATAATGTGAAATAGGAAGAAAAGGTCCAAAGGGGAAGGGGAAGTGGGAGGCCTAGGGGAAAGGAAAGAAGGGAAAGGAATAAATATGAGAAAAGAAAAAAACATAAACAAAGTCTTTGCAAATAGAGAGAGGTGTAGGGGTGGAAGAGAAGGCAGAGGAATGGGGAAAAAATAAGAACCAAGATATATCATGTAAAGGTACAAATTCCCAGTGATGAATGTCATTGTATTATATACCTAAAAGGTACCAATAAACTTAATGAATTTTTTAAAAAAGAAAGAATACATGAAGTTTTATTCTGAACCAGAAGGAACAAACATTTAACATGCTTTAAATACTTCACTTTTTGGGCTGTTCGGCACATGGCTGAGCTCATTTCCTCTTCTCTAAGTATTTCAGCACTAAAGAACATTTGATAAAATTTCAATCACATTTGTATTTGATATTTCCTGAGATCAGATGCAATTTTCTTTTTATAGTTTAAAAAGTATTTGTAGAATTATGAATGACTATAATAGAGATAGGATTGTACTTAGGAAACCATTAGGGTAGTTTCTGTGAGCAAAAGAGTTTTCTATATATTTGTTCATTACAAAAATATTTATGAAGTGCATCTAGCCAATGTGAAATGACTCAAAGCAATGTGCCTTGCACAAATATGTATTGTCACTTGTCTCTGAATCCCACAGAGACAAGCACAACATAGGATTTATCTTGGTTCTGGGGCATGAAAAAATATGCAATAAATAGTTATTGAATAGATGTAAGAATATTTAAAGTACCTGGCTCAGAATGTCAACAAAGGCACAGAAATGTACTTTAAATTAGGACAGCACAATTGACTTTTTTACAATTTAACTTGGATTTAATTGTTTTAGTATAGGTCTGATAATGAAAATATTCTAACCTTATTATTTCCTGTGAATGATATGGCACAGTGCCCCTGATAAAGCTGGAAGGAGTTAGTAGTTAGCTGATAACACAATTGACTTTTGATGAAAGTAGAGATAAACCACCCAGCCACACAATTTCAAAGATACAGTGCGAAACTCCCAGCCCGGGGCTCACCAGTGAGGAACAGAGACCTGAGCAGGCACCTATAGCACCCCACCCCCGGCCTCTGGCCTCCTGGTTGTGCCTATCCCTGAATCCACACACCAGAGACACAGGGTTATAAAGGCCATTGGCCTGAGCTCCAGATGGTAAAGCGGAAGTGAACAACAGGTAGAGGCCATCTCTCAGGCTCCTTGCTGAAAATTGAAGCCCACTGGAAAAATGAAGAGAATCTCTGCAATAAAGGCACACCAGACCACCATACATGGTAAGTTGGAGGGATCATCACCTCCCATCGGAACCTGGACTATCTTAAGGGGAAGGGCAGCTGGAACCTGCAGTAGAACTTTGCAGAGTTCAACCCTGCAGAGGACAGGGAGCTCAACTTGGGCCTTGCAGCCAGAAATCAGCCTGAATCTCAGGGGTCTGCTGCTGGCTTGCTGAGACTAATTGACTTAGATTTATACACTGCTGCCCACATTTTCTATTGCGCCAGCAGAGACATACCCTGGAGGAGGCCCTTCATTTTTATTTTTTATTTTCAAAATTATTTTTTCTCCTATTTTTAATTTTTAATTTTTAGTTACTCCCACATTGTTCTTCATCTCCCTTTTTGTTCTCATTCTTGTCCTAAGTCGGATTTCTTCTTTCTTTTTCTTTTCATCTCTTTTTTTTCTTCTCCCAATTGTCATTAGTTTCAAAGGAAAGTCAATACAGTTTCTAGCTTCCCTATGGCTGTTAGGTTGTGCTGTTCTTGTCTTTGCTCTTTCATTCTGTCTTTTCATCTTGTCTTCAACAATTCCCTAGAGTTTGCGTGATCTTCCTGTGTCCTCTGGCCTCCCTTCTGACCTTTCCCTATCCTACCTATCTATCCCTCCCTCCCCAACTTCTTTTAAGTCCCCATCTCAAAGGGTAAAGTTGCTGTATTGAAGAGTTTATTCACTGAAAACATATTTTGGGATGGTCCTTGATTTTGATTTAATTCACAAAGTTAAAGGTGATAGATTAATAACTACCAAGAATTGTCATTTTCTAACCTGTACTTCATACTATTGTTACTGCTAATTGTATCACTTGGCCTAAGGTGTTGTGATCAATCTAATCAGGTATCCTTCTGGTATAATGAAATGAGATTGCACCAGAATCATTAGAGACTCAAAATCTTAAGACCAGCTATATCTGCAAGACACTTCTGAGAGGCAATCATTCCATAAGTGTTCTAAATACAAGCAACAAAGATACATACAATAAGCAATATTGAAGTATCAACCCAGGAACTAAACCAAGGACAGTACCAACAACAAAAATAGAAATGAGAAGAAATTTAAGTAAGGCACAATCGCAGACTTCCGCCTCACCAAGAGCAAACTCTGGGGGAAACGAGGTGGAAAGTCTGATAGTCAACCACCTAGAAACCCTGAACTGATAGCACAGGAAGTAACAAAACAGATGAATGAGGCTCTAGAAAAATTCAGAACAGAAATGATTTCCAAGATAACTACAGAGATGGTGATCAGAATGAAAGACATGATTAGGGACTCCAGAACAGAAACAGATTAAAAAAAAAAAAAAAGATGAGTTCAGGACGATGATGGAAGCCATGAACGCCCACCATAGGAAAGAAATGGAAATCATGAAACCCAACATAGGAAAGAAATGGAATCCATGAAACAGATTCAAACAGATATCCAGGAAATTAAAATCTCTGTTGAAAGTATATATAGCAGACTGAGCCAATCTGAAGACAGAATATTAGATACGGAAGACAGGATGGCAGTCAGTGACCATGAAAAGGGAGATCTCTTAAAAATAGTAAGGAGCCATGAGAAATCAATCCAACAGGTCCTAGATCCCACAAAGAAGAATAATATAAGACTGATAGGATTCCATGAAAAAGCAGAGAAAGTACAGATGACATAAAAAATTATTCACAGAATTGACAGAAAACTTCCCAAACAGAGCAAAAGAATTTGACATACAGATAAGTGAGGCATACAGGACTCCAACTAGACATGATCAAAAAAAAAAAAAAATCTACACTTAGACATATAATAATCAAGATCCCAGAAACCCAAAAGAAGAACAAACTACTACAAGCAGTCAGAGAAAAGAAACAAATCACATGCAAAGGAAAGCCCATCAGATTCACAGCAGACTTTTCAACACAGACTCTCAAATCAAGGAGAGACTGGGGTGAGGTATTTCAAGCCCTAAAAGAAAACAACCTCTAACCTAGACTGATGTATCCTGCAAAAGTATCTTTCAAAATTGATGGAGAAACAAGATACTTCCATGACAAAGAAGACCTGAGAAACTTCATGAATACCAAACCAGCACTCCAAACAATTCTAAAAAATATCCTAGAAAAAGACAATGAAGGTCACAACTCTATGAGGCCCAACAGAGCAAATCCATCAGGCAAGGAAAGAAATTAAAAGGAGAGGGAGAAAAAATTAAAAAGAGCCAACAACAGGAAAATAACATGACAGTGATAAGTCAATACATATCAGTTATAACGATCAATGTTAATGGCCTCAACTCACCAATCAAAAGAAACAGACTGGCAGAATGGATTAAGAAGCAAAATCCAACAATAAGCTGTATACAAGAAATGCACCTAGTTCAAAAAGAAACTCATAGACTGAAAGGAAAAGGATGGAAAGCAGTTCTCCATGTGAGAAGAACCTGGTAAAAGCAGGGGTAGCAATCTTATTTGCAGACAAAGTAAATCTCAAACCAAAACTAATTAATAGAGACAAAAAAGGTCACTACATCCTTGTAAAGGGAACAAAGAGGAAGAAATGACAATCATAAATATTTATGCACCAAACACTAATGACCCAAACTATACAAAACAAATATTAAGGGGCATGAAAAACCAAATAAGCACCAATACAATTGTAGTGGGGGATCTCAATACCCCACTGTCACAAATAGACAGATAATCTAGACAAAAAATCAACAACAAATTACTAGAACTGAACCAAGATTTTGGATTTAATAGATGTCTACAGAGTGTTCCATCCCACAAAATCAGAATACACATTCTTTTCAGCTGTATGCAGATCATTCTCTAAAATATACCACATACTAATTCAGAGAACATGTTTAAGTAAATGCAAAGAAATTTAAGTTATCCTGTGTATATTATCAGATCATAGTGCAATTTAACTAGAGATCAATAGCCTAAGAAACCAGAAGAAGTTCATAAACACATGGAAATTGAATAACACTCTCCTGAACAACCAATGGGTCACAGAGGAAATTAAAGAAGAAATTAGACAGTTTATACAAATAAATGATAATGCCAATACAACATACAGAAATCTATAGGACATAATGAAAGCAGTTCTATGAGGGAAATTCATAACAGTGAATGCCCACATTAGGAAAACAGAACCAGCTCATATAACCTACTGCCGAAATTTAAGCTCCTAGAAAAAGAACAAGACAAACCCAAAGTTCAAACAAGGGAGGAAATTATAAAGATCAGAGCAGAAATCAATGCAATGGAGACTAAGAGAACAATCCAAAAAATCAATGAAGTGAAGAGTTGTTTTTACAAAAGAATAAATAAAATTGATAAACCCTTAGCCAACCTTATCAAAAAGAAGGAAATAAAAGGCTCAAATCCATGCAATTAGGACTGAAAAAGGTAAAGTCACACAAATCCAGCAGAAATCCATAGGATTATCAATACTTACTTTGAGAACCTGTACTCTTTTAAAATGGAAAACACAGAAGAATTGAACAGATTTTAGATACATATGAATTACCAAAGTTGAATGAAGAAGATATAAAAGTTCTAAACACCCCAATTACAATCAGTGAAATTGAAAATGTAATAAAAAACCTACCAACAAAGAAAAGCCCAGGTCCTGATGGCTTCACTGCTGAATTCTACAAGACATTTAGAGAAGAGGTATTGCCACTACTCTTTAAACTTTTCAATGAAATTGAAAGGGAACCAATACTTCCAAATTCATTCCTGGAAGCAAGTGTTACTTTGATTCCCAAAGCAGGGAAAGACCCAACCCATAAAGAGAACTATAGGCCAATCTCCCTAATGCACATAGATGCACAAATCCTCAATAAGATACTGGCAAACAGAATACAGAGGGTCATCAAGAAGATCATAAACCCTGACCGGGTCGAATTTATCCCAGGGATGCAAGGATGGTTCAACATATGTAAATTAATAAATGTAATACACTATATTAACAGAGTGAAGTACAAAAGCTGCATGATCATCTCAATAGATGCAGAAAAAGCATTCGATAAAATTCAACACCAGAATTTTCCATCTATGCTTCTGGGAAATGAGTTAAAATTGTAGGCTCCCTGGGTGCAACGTAAGTTTAGTAGAGGGCCCAATCTCCAATTTTAGCAAGCATTAGAGATCTTTCTGATGCATGAGAACCATGAGCCACATCTTGCAGAATATTGTCCTTAGATAATAGGAAATAATATGTCAAAAACAGCAACAATAGTAACTATAATCACAAGAACTTTAAGAAAATAGACTCTTTAAAAAGTTAAACTAAAACAATGCTTATATAGATAAGGGGAAGGAAAAATGGGAGTATGCACTCTAAAAAATAATATTCTTGGAATAAGCTTGCAGGTGAATCTGAATGAGTTGAAAACAAGGCAATTTAGGAAACTTTGATCAGCAGTGATTGCGAAGAAAAGATTTGTATCAGAAGACAATGCTAGTAATTTCCACCATACTCCCTGTTTTCACCTTGCTGCAAACTCCCATCATCTCACCCTCACATTGGACTCCTACAATCTTAAAGATAAAAAGAAAACAAACATACAAGCAAACAAAATCCAAACCCAAAAGATAAAGTTACTTTGTTAAAACCTAAGTAAAATCAAGTAACTTTATAGTTTGAAATGCTTCAGTTGTACCTCTTTCACTAACAGTAAAAGGAAAATTCCATACAATGACTTAGACACCATATTATCCATGTTCTTTTTCCTTCTCTAGCTTCACCTTCCACCCTGCACCTTTGATCACGCTTCTCCAGTCACAATGACCTCCCTGTTGTCTCTTGCAAGGATCATATATGTTCCTGCTCAAAAGGACTTTAAATTGGATATTCTTGCCCAGAATGTTTTGCCCCAGCTGTCTAGAGGGCTAAGTCACTCAGTCTTCAGGTCTTCTTAATGATGACATCTCAGTCTTGCAATCATTAGATACATATGTCCATAAATAAAGAAATGAGTTGTTGAAGTGTCTGAATAAACATACTGGAAGCTACTCCCAGATATTCTGTTTTATATTAGTCAAAATAAGGGTCTGGGCTTCTCTGTCTCTATCTCTCTCTTCCATTTTTTTCTGTTCCCCATGTTCCCTCTTCTCATTGCCTTGGAGAAATTGATGTACACTCTTATTTATGAAGAAGTAATGCCACTATATGGAAGAGGGAATTATCCTTTCTGCCAAACACAGTACAGTCTGATGGTGAGAAGCTATAAGGAGACCAATGTGACCTAAAGGAAAACTTTCTTATAATTTTTAGTTCAAAAGTGGAATTGGTTACTACCAGAAGCAGTAACTTTCCTATTACTAAAGATATTTGAGAAGAAAAAAAAATGTAGCCAATAGTATGGCTACAATTCAGGTTAGAGAACTTTTTTTAAAAAAAATAAATACAAGTAATGAAGAGAAAGTAACAGAAAAAATGGTTCTTTGTGTGCTATGACTTAAATGCACACATCACACACATCTTCACCCTATAGCAAACTAATGTTTAGGAAATTTATTTATTGCATAGTGAATCTTTAAAGTCAATACCACCAAGAAAATACATATAAAAGTGTCAGTTATTAGCAAACATGTAGTGACATACATACATAGATATGTTTCATATATTCACATATATATTTCTCATATATTCATATAAATGGAAACATATAATTAGTGGCTATATATTTAAGGGGTGAATTTTATAATATATGAATAACATCTCAACAAAGCAATTTTTGAAAAGAAAAACAACTTACAGAACTATTTTAGAGGTTGAGGAAAATATGGCACTGCAGCGAGTGCCAGCCACTCAGTGTCTCCAGGTCAAAGTGTCTAGAGTCTTGAAAACAATAGCTTGGAGAGGAACTGAAGTGAGAAGAGGATACATGAGAACCACGAGGGAACTGACAGAGGGAAAAAAGATAGGATTAAGTAATACAGAAGAGGTGGACCACGCCACAGAGGAGAGAACACACCACTGACAGTGGCTGGCTAGGCCTCAGCCATGAAGGAAGGTGGAACTACTAACTTCCCTGCTCACGGAGAACTAGACAGCTATACCAGGACTTGGATAATCTTATGCAATAGGAGACAACAGGAAGAATGTGAGACACTGCTTCTTGAGTGGCCCCCCAGAGTCAACAGTTTGTGAATGACTGCAATACAAGTATTTAAGGACACAGTCTTATGGAGCAGGAGCTTGTGGGGACAGCATTGTAAGGAAGAGCTGAGTGTCTGAACCTGGGTCCCAGAATAGCTCCTTGGCTGCTTCACACTGCCAAGGTCCCAGAGTGGATGAGGGAAGGACAGTTACAGAAGACTGTCAGCAGTGGAAGGGAAGATGTGAGCGAGTCTCACTGAGAAGCAGGGAGTGGTGATCACAGACTCAGTTTCTAGAGTCAAAGAACAGTTTCAGCTTCAGTTACACTGGATTAGAAACTAAATTTGGGACGTGTTCTCACTGCTAAAGGGAGACTCAAAACAGGGTCTTATAGTATGTTATTCCTCAACTAGCCCTGATAGATAACATTGTAACAGATTAGTCTGTTACTACTGTAGCTGAATTGATTGCATAGGAATAATACTCACTCAGTGGATAATTTAGTGCCAATGAACTTGTCTGCCAAATCCACCATTATATCCAGGAAGAGAGACAGAAAGTGTTCTTTATTTCCCCATAAGTTTATTGATACATTTTAGGTATATATTATGATCACATTCATCATTGGGAATTTTTATCTGTACATGATATATCTTGGTTCTTGTTTTTTTACATGTCTCTTTCCTCCCTTCCACCCCTCCCTATTTACAAAGACTTTGTTTCCATTTTTTCCTTCTTTCCTTATATTTTTTTCTAGATTTCTTAACCCAAGAACTTGGATTGGATCAAGCCTTCAACCTGGCAAAAATAAGTCTTAGTTCTGAGTTAAATTCAGTATTGAAGTGGAGGAATCAGAGAAGTAACTGGTGTGTGAACTCAGACTCTCTGGAAAAGAAGCTACTTAGGAATCAAATATGCAGTGTCTCATTGGACTATCTAATCTGTGTCCCCATTGGACATCTTATTGGTTTAAGCTTTTGTATGTTATTTGAGTTATTTAGTAATGAGGTTATATTATATTCTTTTATGGTTTTATGTGTTTATTAGTTTGTTACTCTTGTATATTTGTTATTTCATTGGCTCTAATTTAATAGGTGTCTAGGTTGTCTCCCTCATCTCTGTTTTTTATCTAGTTTCATCACCTCAACCCCCTGAGACAGTAGTATTAACGTATTTCTTTTTTTTCCAAATGAGTAAACTCCTCCTCATAAGTTTTTAAATTTACCAAATTTAGGTCCCTCACAGTCAGTCCTATCTACACTAGTATAATTCCTTAATCCTCCCCATACTAAGACTTTGGCTCTTCCATATCTTTACCTAGCTTATTATAGTTCCTATCAGGAAGTTCCAATAAACACATAGATTTCTTCAATCACAAAATCAACCCCATTTCTCCCATATCTTGCCCTTGCCCCCACAAAATATGCCCTAAAAACTCTCAATATTAAATCTTTAACTCAACTAAAATTACTACAATAAAATCAGATCCCCACATCAATCTTTTTTTCTCATCTACCACTATTCTCTCCTTCAAATTTTCCCCTTAGTACCTAATACTACCCATCCAAACACTTCCCATTCTCCCACCCCACCTCACATACCTCACTGATGAGCAACCACAAATAATAAAGTGTCATAGTGTGCAAAGAGAATAGAAAGTGGGAAGAATAGCCATAAGAACTATCATATAGAAGTGTTGTAAGATTGAATCTGTCCATGCAGTTATAAATAGAAGCATTTTTTTAGCAAAACATAGGAACAGAATTAAAATCGCTTAAGGTAGGAAGGAATAAATACTAGCACTGGACATACAAAGCTAAAAATTATTCACAGAGAGACAACATCCCACTAAAACATTCCGTATAATCCACAAACTCTCCTCACTTCTTTGTCCCAAACCTGCAGTAAGCCCCTTCCAAAAACAGGGAGGAGAAGAAAAAAAAAGATATCTATATCTATATCTATATAGATATAGATATAGATATATAAACAGAGATGGAAATAGAATGGGGAAACTAGGAAAGAGAAGATCTCTAAACCCCCCTCAACTCTCGCAAGGCAGAGAAAAGTGTCACAATGGGCGAATAAAACAAATACCAGGTAGCAGAAATCTATGAGAATTTCTTAGAAGAGATGAAGAAAATATATGAGTTCAAAGGGGAAATGAACCAAAAGTTCACAGCAATTACACTCAATATGCCCATGGTGAATTTTGGAGAAAAAGGCACCAAATTGGACAAGCTAACCAAAACAGTTCAAATTTTGAATGACAGGTTCAATAAGGATATGGAATCCTCAAAAAGACGTCACACCAAAATTCCTGAAGTGAAAAAAAAAAAGTATAGAATTCTTACATCTCAGAAATGACCAATGTGAGCACAGAATGTCTGATGTTGAGGACAAAATAGTAAATTATGATAAAGAGCTCAAAGAAGTCAAAAAGAAAATAAGAGAACAAGAGAAGACTATCCAGAAGCTACTAGATGACAAGAATACTACTCTAAGGCTAATCATAATTAGAGACAAAATAGAAGATAGCACAGATGAATTCACTAACATGCTTACAGAAATTATGGAAAAAAATTCTCAAACATAAGAAAAGAGTTTAAAATGTAAGTAAGAGTTTCTTATAGAACACCAAATAATTATGATGAAAGGAGAAATTCATCAAGGCATATCCTCATTAAATTTACAGCTATCCAGCAAAAAGAAACCCAGAATTTTAAAGGCAGACAGAGAAAAACAAAACATTACATATAAAGAAGGCCAGAAGAGCTTAGAGTGAAGTATTTCAAGCAATAAGAGCAAGTAACTTCTACCTTAGACTAATTTACCCAGCAAAGCTGTCATTCAAAATTCTTTTTACATGAAAAAGACCAGCTCAAAAGATGTGTGTGTGTGCTAAATCACCTCTGGAGAAAATACTCAAGAATATTCTCAACAACAATGAAAAAATGAATTGGACACAGCTGAAAACACAGAGGAAACTAGTGAGGTCAATGGTAAACAACAACAAAAAACACCAGGGGGGAAGAAAACAAAAGATTCATCAACAGATAAAGAAGACAATGACAATAAATAACCAAGACATATCAGCAATAATATCTCTCAGTATTAATGGCCTCAACTCTCCAATCAAAAGATATAGACTGAAAGAGTGGTTGATAAAAACAGAATCCAACCATCTGTTGTATTCAAGAACTTCATCTAATCCAAAAAGATATTCATAGACAAAAAATTAGAGGACAGAAAACAGTATTTCATGCACCAGGACTGTGAAAACAAGAAGTGGTACCAATTCTAATATTAGACCTGGTAAACGTTAAGTTAAAATAGATTAGAAGAGACAAAGAAGGTCACTACATTCTAGTTAAAGGAACAATCCAGCAAGAAGAGATAATATTAATAAACATCTATGCACCAAATACTGAGGAGCACCTATCTGCATAAAGCAAAAATTGCTGAAATTAAAAGATCAGGGCTGGAGATTTAGCTCAGTGGTTCCTCAGCCTGCCTTGCAAGTGCAAGTGGAAGGTTCCGAGTTCGATCCCTGGTACCAAAATGAAAAAAATCAAATAAACTTTAATGAAATCATAGTAGGGGATTTTAACACCCCACTTTCACCCTACTTTTGTTTAGATCAACTAAACAAAAACCAATAAAGAAATTTCAGAGCTGAACCACACCCTTGAACATATGGACTTAATGGACATATATACAGTATTCCACCCCTCTACCACACAATATACATTCTTTCTAGCAGAATATGATACTTTTCCCAAAATAGATCACATACTAGTCCACAAAGCCTGCTTACATAAATACAAAAGAATTGAAATCACCACATATATACTATCAGACCACTGTGCAAAGAAAATAGAAATCAACAACAAAAGAAATTTTAGAAAAGGTACAAGCTCCTGGGAAATTAACAAAATACTCCTAAACAACCAATGGGTCACAAAAGAAATCAAAGAAGTTATTTAAAAATTTCTGAAAGTTAATGACAATGACTGTACAACTCAACAAAACCTCTGGGAACCTATGAAAGCTATTCTAAGAGGAAAATTCATTGCAATCAATGTTCACATTAGGAAAACAGAGCAAGCCCAAATAAATAACTTTATAAGAAATCTTAAGACACTTGAGAAGCAACAAACCAGCTCCCTACCAAAATTATGCAGAGAAATTATAAAGATGAGAGTAGAAATCAATGAAATAGAGACTGAAAATGTGTAAAAAAAGTTAATGAATCAAAGAACTGGTTCTTTGAAAGAATAAATAAAATAGATGAACCCTTCCCAGACTCACCAAAAGAAAGAGAAAAATGACACATCAATGCAATCAGAAATGAAAAAGGTGAAATCAAAAAAGACACTCTCAAAATCTAAAAGTAACTACTTCAAAATATTATATTTCAACAAATTAGCAAATTTTGAAGAAACGAGCAGATTCCTAGATACTACAAACAAACAAAACTAACCCAGAAGACATAAATATGCTTAACAACACAAAAATATTCTGTAAAATTGACTCAGTGATAAAAAGTCTACCAACTAAAGAAAGTCCAAGACCTGATGGATTCACTGCTGAATTCCACAAAACTTTTAAGGATGTTATGTCACCGATACTCCTCAAGCTCTTCAAAGACACAGAAAGAGATGAAGTCCTCCCAAACTCATTTAAGGTAGCCAGTATCACCCTGATTTCAAAACCAGATCAAGACCTAAGTAAAAAAGAGAACTATATACCAATGTCTCTAGTGAAGAGATGTAAAAATGCTCAACGAAGTATTGGCAAACAGAATGCAGCACATTATCAAAAAGATGATACATTATGATCAAATAGGTTTCATCCCAGAGATGCAAGAATGGGTCAGCAAACATGAGTCAATAAACATAATACATCACATAAACAGAAGCAAGGTCAAAAACTACATGATTATGTCAACAAACACAGAAAAGGCTTTGAACAAAATCTAACACACCTTCATGATAAAAACCCTGAAGTAAACTGGTATATAAGGATCATATCTGAATATGATAAAGGCTATTTATGGCAAACCAATAGCCAGGATCACACTAAATGGGGAAGAACTAAAAGTAATCCCCCTAAAATCAGGAACAAGGCAAGGATGTCCACTATTACCTCTTTTATTCAACATAGTACTTGAAACATTAGCCAGAACAATTAGGCAAGAGAAAGAAATAAAAGTGATATATAAAGAAAAGAAAAAAGTCAAATTACCATTATTTGAAGATGATGGGATACTCTACATAGAAAACCCAAAGAACTCCACCAAAAACTCTTAAAATTAATAACCAACTTAAGCAAAGTAGCAGGATACAAAATCAACAGGCAAAAATCATTAGCATTTCTGTACACCAACAATGAGTGGTATGAGAAGGAAATTATAAAAATAATACCATTCATAGTAGCTTCAAGGAAATTGAAATATCTAGGAATTAACCTAACAAAGGAAATGAAAGACCTCTATAAAGAAAACTACAGTACACTGAAGAAGGAGATTGAGGAGGATATCAGAAAATGGAAAGATTTCCCCTGTTCCTGTATTGGCAGAATCAATTTTGTCAAAATGGCCATACTTCCAAACATTATACAGATTAAATGAAGTCCCAATCAAAGTACCAATGGCATGCTTTACATATCTAGAGAAAACAATCCTAAAATTCATATGGAACCAGAAGAGACACAGGATAGCAAAAGTAATTTTTGGCAATAAAAGCAAAGTAGGTAGCATAATAATACCTAACTTCAAACTATACTACAAAGTAATAGTGATAAAAATTGCATGGTACAAAAAAAAAGCATATACATGGATCAGTGGAACAAAAATGAGGATACTGAAACCTCCCCAGACATCTTCAAATATTTGGTCTTTGACTAAGGGTCTAAAAGGATATGTTGGGGGAAAGATAGCCTATTCAACAAGTGGCATTGGGAAAATGGATTATCAATTTGTAAAGGAATGAAACTGGACCCTTATCTCTTACCATATATTAAATTAAAATCAAAATGGATCAAAGATCTAAACATTAAAACCAAAACATTAAACCTTCTGGAAGATAAAGTAGATAAAATACTTGAAGACATAGATGTAGGAAGTTTTTCTATACAGTACCTCAACTTCACAAGAAATAGCAGTGGAATCAACAAATGGGATTATATCAGAAAGAAAGCTCCTGTACAGCAAAAGAATCATTCAATAGTGTGAAGAGACAACCTACAGAATGGAAAAAAATATTTCCAGCTACTCTTCAGACAGAGAAACAATATCTGGAATACACAAAGAACTCAATTTTTTTTAAAAAAATGAAACCACTGAAAATTAAAGACCTAGTCAAGAAATGGGTAAGAGAAATGAACAGACATTTCACAAAGGAAGAAATATAAATGGTCAACAAATATATGAAAAAACTTTAAATATCTCTGGCCATTAGAGGAATACAAATTAAAACAATACAAGATTCCATCTTACTCCAGAAACAAAGGCAATCATTAGGAAATCAAACAATAACAAATGTTGGCATGGCTGTGGTGAAAAAGGAACCCTCCTGAATTGTTAGTGGGAATGCAAACTAGTATAACCATTATGGAAATCAGTATGGAGATTTCTCAAAGAACTGAAATTAGAAATTCCATAGCATCCATTTATCCCATTGCTAGGTATCTTCACCAAAAAACTCAAGTAATCATACTACAGTTATACATGTATACCAATGTTTATAGCAGCACAATTTGCAATATCTAAATCCCAGAAGCAGCCTATATATGCATCAATCGACAATTGGATAAAGAAAATGAGGTATCTATATATAATAGAATACTACTCAGCTAGAAAGAAGGACAAAGAGATATTTGTAGGAAAATGGATGCACCTGGAAAATATAATGTTCAATGAAATAAGCTTAAATACTATATGATATCTCTCATTTGAATGAAGCAAAGTACAAACAAAGAAAATGATAAAGGATGGATAGAAAGGGACAAGGGGATGGATTTTTGCCATAGAGATGTTGTCCAAGGGAATAAGGGCAAGGAATGAAGAGGAGAGGAAAGGAAATAAGAAGAATGAAGATATCCATGTACAGTAATCAAATATCCCCAATTAAAGTAAACACTGCATGCCGTAACATGAGCTAAGACAAATAATATGAAGGTAAGTGTGCACGGACCCCAGCCAGAAGCCCACCTGGACAAAAGCAGTGCGAGTGTGCAGGCCACAGTCAGGGCCCAGCCCAGACACCAGCAGCATGGGTCCAAAAACCCCGCTCAAAGGGCCCACTGGAAAAATTCTGCATAGGCCCCAGCTGAAGGTCTGCCCAGATACCATCAGTAAGTGAGCACAGAACCCACCTAGAAGGCCACCTGAATACAGTGGTGTAGGTGTGCAAGCCCTAGCCAAGGCCCTGTATACACACCAGTGGCTTGGGCACACAGGCCCTGGCCAAAGGCTTACCCAGACAACAGTGCAGCAAAGGGATTCATAAGGCCATCAAATGTAACCCAGGAATTGGCCCAGTGGTGAGCAGCAGAGAGAAGGTCTCTCTGAGGCTTGCTGAGAATTGAAGTCCACTTGGTGAGCAAAGAGTCACCTCAACAAAGGCACAGCAGACTGCAACTGTTAAAATGAGAAGACACATAAACAAGACTCAAAACCAGACATCCAGATTACCAAAGGCAACCCCTAGGGGCAACAAGATGGGACAATCTGAAACTCAACTACCTGGACTTCCTGAACTGGAAACAAAAGAAGATCTGAAAAAATAAAATCAGAAATAATTTCTCAGAAAACAGCAGAGATGGTGTCCATAGTAAAAGACATGATTAATAACTCTAGAGCACACAGAGATAAAAAAATAGAGGAGCTGAGGAACATGATGGAATCCCAGCATAGGAAACAAATGGAATCCATAAAGCAGATGCAAACAGATATCCAGGAAATTAAAAACTCCATTGAAAGTTTGTGCAGCAGCATGAACCAATGTGAGGACAGAATTTCAGATATAGAAGACAAGTTTGCAGTTAATGACCAGGAAAAGAAAGATTTCTTAAAAATAGTAAGGGACCATGAGAAATCAATCCAATAGCTACTAGAGGGGTGATGCAATAGAAAAATAACATAAGACTGATTGTAGTCAATGCAGAAAAAGGAGATACTGCAAATGACATAAAA
>NW_004624762.1:20663923-20680205 GCF_000247695.1 Heterocephalus glaber | reverse complement strand
TGTTCCTCAGATCCTCTATTTTTTTATCTGTGTCCTCTCTAGATTTATTAATCATGTCTTGCACTATGGGCACAATCTTTGCTATTATCTGAGAAATTATTTCTGATTTCAGTTTTTCCGGATGTTCTTTTTTTCTCAGTTCAGGGAGTTCAAGTGGTTGAGTATCAGATTGTTCCATCTCCTTTCCCTTTGGGGTTGCTGTCAGTGATCTGGAAGTCTGTTTTTGATGGTTATTTACATGTCTTCTCATTTCCGGGGTGGGGAGTGCTTCTGGTCCCCATGTGGCTCACCTCTTCTGCTCTCAAGATAGCCTCTTTAATTAATGGTGCTGGAAAAATTGCGTTTCAACTTGCCGAAGATTAAAACTATATCTATATCTCTCTCCATTCACTAAACTAAAATTGCAGTGGATTAAAGATCTAAATATTAAAACAGAAGCACTAAACTAGCTGGGAGAGGGGTTAGACAGAACTCTTGAAGATGTTGGTGTAGGAGAAGATTTCATGAACAAAGCCTCCTTTGCATGTGAACTGGCACAAAGAATCAACAACTGGGATCTTATCTTATTAAAAAGTTTCTGCACAGCCAGAGAAACCACCAACAGAGTGAAGAGACAACCTACAATGTGGGAAAAAAAATTTACCAGCTGTTCCTCAGATAAAGTTCCACCATCTAGAATGTATAAAGAACTTAAAAAACCTTGCAAATTTAAAGACCCAATCCAAAATTGGGCATCGGAAATGCCCAGACATTTCTCGAAAAAGAAGTAGAAACAGCAAATAAACATAAGAAAAAATGTTTAACATCACTGGTCATTTGAGAAATGCCAATGAAAGCAACACTGAGATTCCACCTCACTCAAGAAAGAATGGCTGCTATCAAGAAATCAACCTATAACAAATGCTGGTGGGGCTGTGGGAAAAAAGGAGCACTTCTCCATTGTTGGTAGGAGTGGAGACTGGTGCAACCAGTAAAAATCACTATGGAGATATCTCAAAAAAACAGGATTAGAGGTCCCATTTGCCCCAGCTATTTTCCTTCAGGATATCTTCCCAAGAGAATTAAAGGAATCATACCACAGCGATATATGGTCACCCATGTTCATAGTAGCACAGTTTGTAATAGCTAAAACTTGGAAACAGCCCAATTGCCCATCAACTGCAGACTGGATAAAGATGTTCTTTTTTTTTTTTTATAAAATGGAGTACTAGTCATCCATAAAGAATGAGAAACTAGAAACATTTATAGCTAAATGGATGGACATTGAGGCAATACTCTTAAATAAAATACACAGACATGTGTAAATAATGAGTAGTTTCTCTGGTGTGAGAAACTGAAAGCATAAATGAGGATCAAAATCTGTAATAGATAATGTGAAATAGGAAGAAAAGGTCTAAAGGGGAAGGGGAAGTGGGAGAAGTAGGGGAAAGGAAAGAAGGGAAAAGAAACATTTGAGAAAAGGAAAAACAGAAACAAAATCTTTGTAAATAGGGTGTGGTGGAGGAGTTGAATGGAGGACAAGGGAATGGGGAAAAATAAGAATCAAGATATATCATGTAAAGATACAAATACCCAATGATGAATGTCATCATATTTTACACCTAAAATGTACCAATAAACTTAATGAAAAAATAAGAGATTACAAAAAGATTATAAATTCAGAAAAGATTCCTTATATAATCTGAATACTGGTAAATATTCATTATCCCAAATTGATTTTTTGGACAGAAAACATTTATTTCCAAGTCAAATATTATATATACCTACTAGTTAATTACTCAAATGTTTTATAGTCACATGTGCATGTGGGGGAAAGGAAAGTTGTATATTGTGGTGTTTTGTTGATACCTGAAGTTTTAACAATGGAAATATCTTCATGAATTCTTACATAACAGAATTTGTAAATAGCAATTCTGGTCAGTGTGGTAGGGAGAATAATACCCCTTCAAATATGTCCATGTGCTCATCCTCAGAATTTGTGAATATATTAGAAGGATACCAAAGGAAAACTAATTTTCCAAGTAAAATTATGCTTGTTAATCAGTTTACTTTGAATCATATGTGTCACTATAAGTGGAATCAAGGCAGAAGAGAGAGAACCAGAGTGATGATAGCATGAGAAGGCCTTGGACCAATAATGCAGACTTTCAAGATGAAGAAAGGGAGGTGGAGGTGATGAAGTGAGAAACAGAGTCAATCTCTAGAACCCAGATAAAGTAAGGAAACAGATTTCTACCTAGAGTTTTCAGAAGGAATGAAGTTCTCCTGACATCCTCACTTTACTCCAGTGAGTCTCAGTTTATATTTCTGACTTCCTTAACTTTGATATAATAAATTTGCATTATTTTAAGGCATTAAATTTTTGGTAATTTGTTAAAGCAGCAATGGAAATCTCATAGTCAGTTAACAGACTATTTTGTATGCATAATACCCTGAAATGATTTGAATAATGATTACAATTTTTCCTAATATTAAATAAATTCACTGGAATTGTGTGCATTCTATTATAGTTCACTAAAATACTATGCCTTGATATAGACTTCTATATTTTCCTATCTGTACTTAAGACGTTTCTAAAGAATTTTGTAATTATGGAAAAAATTATTCAACGCATGCGCATTTCCAAGATTATTGTTTATTGTTTACTTACATGTCTAATCTTGGAATTCTACAACAAAACAGTATCCATAGTAGTTCTGAATATCAGATGAAGGATGACGTTGCTATGACTCTCCATGAACTGAGTACTTCTAATTAAGATAAATGCTGCCCAGATCTGTAAATAGAAAGAAATTTCACACTGTGAAGGAACCATCGTAATACTTCAGTAATCAGTTAGTTATAGATATAAGTTGCTTATCAGCTTTATCTCCCAAGGTTTCATTTATTCTTTACTATAATTACTACATCAAATAGTAAATATTTTGTTTAACTACTACATATTTCTCACAAAATTAATATTGAGCTCTGCCTTGTTTTATTAATTTAGATCTTAGAATTAACAATGATGTCAACACTAAACAAAATAATTTGTTCATAAATTCTCCATTTTCCATTAAATTGATGAAAACAATTGTCTTAGTTGTTTTCTCATAGCTGCAACAAAGTACTCAACACACAAGTTAAAGGAGGAGAGGCTTATTTTGGCTCACAGTTTGTAGAGATTTCAGTTCATAGTTGGCTGGTTCCAAGGCAGGGCAGCATAGCAGAGGAGAAACAGTTTGTGATATTGCAGACAGGAAGCAGCTAGCCATAAAGGGAAGAGGAGGGATGTATAATACACTTCCAGCCCATGCCCAGTGACCCACCTCTTCCCATCAGGGCTCACCTCCCAACATTACACCCAGCTATAAACACATCAGTGGACTAATCCTGTGTCATACACCAATGATCCAGTCACCTCCCCACTTATGAGCACATGAGGCTTTGGGGGAACATCTAGACAAAAGTCATAACAACAACAATGGGTAGTAAAAGAGATGATGAAGGGAGGTTGGCTTCTATTATGATAACATGATGAATGAGGTCTGCTGATACACTCTCCAATGACACCGATGAAATTTATTTTAAAAAGCAACATTTTAAAGCTTCTGGAAATGGTCCTAAGCACACAAGCAAATGAAGAAACTTTCATTTAAGAAAACCGATGAAAATTCAGTAAGAAAGGGAAAATTCTGTGCTATTCAAAACAAAATCACGCTCTCCTTTATTCCTCCCAATTCAGTGAGGTTGAAACTCCATTCCAGACTGCTACAGCCAAGAACACAGGGCCCTCACTTTCCCTAGATCTCAGTTGGGGGCTTCTTCCCAGATGGGGCAGGATTTCAGTATCTCTCATTTGGCTGATAGGAGCCATTTGCTCATGGTAAGTCTTGAGAAAATGTGGATGAAGGTGAGTATGTGTGAAGTGTCCTTTGTTATTTTCAATCCCCACTCATAGAAGAGAGGTAGTGACTTGGTTGTAGCACCATCAGAAAATGAGGTCCATCCATATTACTTCCACTGACCTGTGTTAAGATGATTCCACTGCTGCCTTCCTTTTTCTAGGTCAGCTCCTAGAGCTGGTATTTCACTCAAAATAAATCATGTCATTGTCCCCATCCCCAGCTCCAGAATCTTGGATCAGAGATTTTGCTTCGGGAAGCAGTAGAATGTAAAACAGATAGCTCCTAATCTTTTTTCAGTAATGATTAGATTTGCAAAACAGCACGAAGGAGGTTAAACTCAAAAACACTATCAAGACTGGTCAGTAATCATTGTAGTGAAAAACAATTGAGAAGAGATTCAGGGATCAAGTGAAGAAACAGCCTAGACTGTAGGCTGGCTAGCTTGTAGGAGAGAATATGGAAATAAAGACAGCTGAGAGGCTAAGAAAAAATCAAATGGTGATCTCAGAAACTATATAGTCAAGGAAACCACAAGTTGTTTGGATTCGTTTGTAGAGGAATTTATATTCCAAAACGTTGTTCAAAATATTTGAGAAATTGGCCTGCAATCAGTGGAGTTTAACAGCTGGGTATTGTCAGAGACATAGTGGAAGAAAATCATAGCAATACCTTTGTTTTCCTAGGGTGACTGTGAACAATCCAAAGCTGTACATCTGTGAAGAACAATATCAGAAGACTAATACCTTGGTTGAATGGGCAATAGAAGTCACTAAAATAATCCAGCTATTTACCAAAAAAAGAAAGAAGTAAATAATAATAACAGATCTTGAGTTGAGGAATAGTACCGAGTTCTATAATGTATTATCCAAAATATACTGTTGCGGACAAAAAATTATGAGCCATGAAAATAAACAGGAAAATGTGAGCAAGTACTGGAAAAAGTGTGCATTATTTTTTGTCAGAAACAATGGAAGCTGGAAAGTAGTGAGATCATATATTCAAGGTATTTAAGGAGAAAGACAACTGTCAAGCAGGACTAATATAGCCAGTTAAATGACTTACCATATAACCCTGCAATTCCACTCCCATGCACATACCTGACAGAAATTTTAAAAAAAAGTTGTCCATACAACAACTGGCACAGTGTTACAGTAATATTATTTGTAATTGTTGTGGGGTGATCTTATCCAAAAGAATCTTTCCCTAGACCAATGGTGGTGAACCTATGGAATGCATGCTGCAGCAGTCTGTTTGTATCACTGAAATCTCTAAAAGGTCTATCACTGCCTTAGACCAATATCATGTAGTATATCCCTTATGCTTTCTTGTAGTGGTTTCATAGTTTTGGCCTTACATTTAAATCTTTAATCTGTTTTGAGTTGATTTTTGTATATGGTGTGATATAGAGGACTAGTTTCATTTGCATTCCATTTTTTTGGGGGGGTGGGTACAGGGAATGGAACTCAGGACCTTGTGCTTGCCAGGCAGGTGCAGTGCCACTGAGCTAAATCCCCAACCCCTCATTTGCATTCTGTACATGGATATCCATTGTTTTTAGCACCACTTATTGAAGACAATGTTCTTACTCCATTATGTGTTCTTGGTATCCTCATCAAAAATCATTTGGCTGTAAATGTGAGGGTTCATTGTTGGTCTCTTTTGTTTCTATTTTTGTGTGAGTTTCATGGTCTTTTGGTACTGAAACTCATTGTATATTTTGCAGTCAAGTAGTATGATGTCTCCCGGTTTGTTTTTTTTTTTGCAAATTGTTTGGGATGTTTGAGATAGTCACAAATGGCTTTTAGGATGTTTTTATTTCTATAAGGAATGATATTTTGAATGCATAGATTGTATTTAGTAGTGTGAATATTTTAAGAATATGAATTTATTCAATCTGTGAATAAGAAATATGTTTCCATTTATTTGTATCTTCTCTAACTTCTTTCATCAATGTTTCATACAGTTTTCATTGTAGATATTGTTCAACTTGCTTAAATTTATTGCTGAGATGTTCATATTTTGTGCATAGAAATTGTGAAAGGGAATGTTTTCTTGACTTATTTTTGTTATATAACTTTATTATAATAAACAGACCATTTTCATCCATGCTGACTAGTGTTTTATAATGCACAAGGACACAGAAAAAATAATAACATTTATAAATTATTTGATGAACCATTATTCCCATTACTGATTCTGGACATCCATGTACAGACAAGTGTGGTTCATTCCTTTTGCTTTTGTCCTGGAGTGCTTCTTGAGTTTGGTGTCTGTGTGCATAGTCAGTGTTTCCAACTCTCTGCAGAGGAATATGGATTTCCTTCAAAGCATGAGGTACATGATTCTTAAATTCTAACTCTATTTATGTATTTTTAAATAATGATAATGTCTTCTCCAGTCTATATCATGGATGGCAGGACAGCCTTTAATTTTTCCCTAATCAACTTTCTTTGCAGTAACTATTTTCCTGGAATCATTTTGGTAAGGAAGGAATTTTTGATAATTAAGTGTTGGTATATCTGGATAACTACCAGAAATATGATTGACTTTGTCCAGAGAAAGATAACATTAGTCTTCTGTTTAGCTTTTGTAAGTTGAACCCTCAGCAGTGACAATGTTTACATTAACTTTGTTGAAAGTAAATTCATGGTGGTCTTGGGCATAAACTCCAGCCCTGCTATTCATTAAAACGGACCTATAGTAATGGAACTTGAAAAAGAGATTGACTGACATCCATAGACTAGGGCATCTTGTCTACTTTTATAGTTAGAAACCTTCCCTAAAATGGATATCCTTTTGGGAGCATAAAAATAGAATACCAATGTTCTCACACTTTTTGCTAAGCAAAGGATATAATGCTGAAGGAATCTATTTCCAGATAGGTTAGCATAATATGTCTGTTCTTCCACAGGCAATTAATACTATTGTTCATGAGACCATAAAGGAGAAGTATCAATTGAGTAGAAGCCATAGGAGTCTGAAGCAATGACCTGTGAAACTATTTATATATTCAAGAGTTGATGAACTTCTGCTACACATACCCAGAATATCTTGAAGTAATAGCACACAGTAGTGATAGATAATTTCATGTGTATGGTTACATATTGTCCTATGTTTAGCCATACAATCTTTCCTAAGGCTCAATACAAAGCAGAGCTCTTTTGTAAATAAAAATAGGCATATGGAAAATATTTCTGTGTTTGTTTTAAAACCCTTGGTTCTTCTCTTTGTTTTCTTACAGGTGAATATTTAGCAGCCATTCTTTCTTTACTCCTCTCTGGAGGTCTCAATCCAAGCAGGGCAAAGACCTTGATTTCTTTCTCTCTCTCTTTCTTTCTTTCTTTCTTTCTTTCTTCCTGGATATTCCACTATTAACACAGAAACATGCTACTGATTTTTGTGATGATTTTATACCCTGGAACTTTACTGAATTTGAGATATTTTTAATTGCTAAGATGTTTTTGTTGCCTACTTCACTGCTCATGTAGTAGACCCAGTTTGCCCCTGGGGTGCCCTCTCAGAGTGTTATCTTTACGTGCCTCAATACCACAAAGCTGTAATAGGCTGCACTGACAGGTGAGTAAGCACAAAGTATGTTATTGCTGTAATATTCAGTTCGACTGTGTAACTCTCTTGCTAATAGTTTGCCAGAATAACTGGATGAATTTTCTTTACTAGACTGAGAAGCATCTTGTCCAGTTGTTTAAAATATCCTGTTAAAGTGAGGATTTAACAAAAAGCAAAGTACATCTTTGCAAAAAATGTTAACAAGTGAATATTGTGACATGTAGCATTTTCCTAACATATATGCTCTGTGTCTGCATGTCTTCTTTGATATAGATACAATTTTCATATTATACAACTTCCTATTTTTTGAGTCCAATCAAAATTGTTTAAAAGAGTAATAGTTGAAGAATATGTATAGTTTTTAAGACCTCTTAGTAATTAAATCTATTATATACACAATAAGACTGTAGAAGTTTCACCTAAGTCTGGGAGTATAATTTATGGTAGAGTGCTTACCTAGCAAGCATGAGGCCCTGAATTCCATCTATGGTACTGAACATTAAATTAATTACTTATTAATTAACTAATTTTGTATACAGTTATGAAAAGTGTTATATTCTGAATGTTTGTGTTTACCAAAATTTCATATGTTGAAATTCTCAGCCCCAAGCTTATGGTTTTAGGAGGTGAATAAATGACTTTGGGGTCTTAGTAAAAGAATCTGAGAGAGACTCTGCTCCTTATAACATGAGAGGAGACACAAAGAAAGCACCATCTATGAACCAGAAATCATACCTTCGCCAGACATTGAATCTGCCTTGACTCCAGAACTCTTAAAAAATTCTCTAGTTTATAAGCAACTCAGTTTATGATGTTTTGTGTTAACAGCACAAATGGGTCAAAATATCACATTTCTAAATTTCTGTGTTCTCATTTCTTAAGGATCTTTCCCTTTAATTGTGAAGAGAGTACATCAGTAAGGCTCATGTTTGTTGCTCAGTACTCATTAGCTAAAAAGAATGTTTCACTAACAGCCATAGGGAATTCTTGCCTTGTTCAATGACAATACAAATGATACACTTTATTGTCCTGTCATCTTGGGTGTCTATAGCAAGGTTCCTTAAACTTCTGGTCAATTACTGAAAAAATATGTGTTACTAAGGTATTTTGGCTAGGATTTGGAGACATTGCCTCAGACTGAAACATTGTGTTTCAAATGTTTACTCCTTTCTTCAGAAAAATTTAAAATGCAAGTTCCAGGAAGAACTCAGCTAAACTCAAAGAAAATTAAACCATGCTGTTTGAGGTGAAACTTGCAGTGTTTTCAGCCAGTGATGAACTGATTGGACATTGTTTTATGGTTCCAATAGGGTCAGTACTCCTGTGCTGCAGATATCAAAAAGAAGAAAAGAAAAGAAGAGAAGAGAAGAGAAGAGAAGAGAAAAAGAAGAGAAGAGAAAAGAAGAGAGGAGAAAAGAAGAGAAGAAAACAGAAAAGAAAAGAAGAGCAAAGGAAAGAAAAGAAAAAGCTGTTTGTTTCCTTATTTTATAATTGTATTTTACTGATACCTAAGACATGGAGCAGGAGTATTTGAGCCATAATTTTGCACAGAAACTGAATTCCCTGCTCTGTTTCTATTTTTATGAAATAACTGGGGTGCTACAGTTTCTTTTTAATTATTCAAAAATCTATTTGTTTTGTTTATTAGGAACTGATGTCACTTTGGATTGTGTACCCCACAGGCCACAATGCAGTGCAAACCAGTTCAAATGCCTGTAATTGCTACTCTTGTTATGGTGCTCCTACCCAACTTAGTCATGTTTACAGTCCTTTGTCACCAACAAGTATCATCTACTCTGTCCGCTAACACAAGTCTCGAGTTTATTCTCCCTGTTAGCAGCACTAAGGGCAGGTAAAATTCTGCATTCTTCTTAGTTGAAGAACTCTTCCAAACAAAGTTCTCTAACAATTCAAGTCAATTAAGTAGAGACATAAGATATATATTGTTGATAAATAAACTGACCTGTGAGAAGAGACATTTATAGTCACCCTGAGAGCATAAGTGAACAATCCTTACTGGTATGGGGCTGCAAGACAGAGAATAAATGTTTTGTTGTTGTTGTGTTGTTGTTGTTGGGTGCTGGGGATCAAACTCAAGACCTTGTGCTTGCAAAACAGGAGGCAGCACCACTGAGCTAAATCCCCTGCAACAGAGAATAAATGTTAGTTGACGATTTGTTTCTGAAGTTTTCTATTGAAACATTATCATTGGAATTATTAGGAAGGTATAAGCTTCTCATTTTATTCATGGATCACCATCATAAATAACTTCAAAATGTTGATGATTAAGCTGCTTTTGTGTAATTAAATTGAATAATTTTTCTAATCAACTTTCTTGAAAGATAATACAAAGCTCTAATTTAATATTAAAGTTATTTTTTAGCTGTTTATATTGATTAAATCAGGCATTAAATTTCCCAATTGCTATCTCCTTTTCAATCCTGGATTACACTTGAACTTCTCTCATTATTTTGAACCTAAATGACCTGGTGTTGATACAGGAAATAATACCGTAGATGAGATATGAAATATATCTCCCAACCTGTTAGCTGTATGATAAACTGAGCTCTTGTTCTCTAGAAATTGAGGAATAAGTCCTAGGAACAATAGAGGTTAAGAGTAGGAAGATATTTATTGATAGGAAACCTCCTGAGGGACAGGAGGGGTCCCAAGTGGATAGTCAGGGATCCCACTTTACAGAAGAGTTGTATAGGGTGAAACTCATGTGGGTACAATGTGGGCCACAGCCATGATCATGTAATAAGGTTACAAGTATAGTCTGTCAGACCCCCGCCCAGGCAGAAGAGAAAAACTTCCCAGGCAATGCAGTTACACATCCTGCAAGATGCGAAGGATAACAGGAAGCTAATGGCTGGGTTCGAAATAAGCAGCCTGCCCCATGCGGCAACATCGTGGGTCCAGATACCCCTGGAGACCACCAGACTTCCTCTGCCCCAGAACAAAAGACTTCCTCCACTCCAGGACAAAATTTTCTACTCCTCCTGACACTACCCCTCCCCTACCCAAACTCCTCTATAAAGTTTCCCCTTGTCCAAGCCCCCAGGGTCAATGGCTTCGTCGCCCTTGACTAGCCTGCACCCAGGCTGAAAATAAAACCTCACTTGTTGCTTCATTTTTGCCTGCTCTGATGGTCTCAGTCATGCCTCAGGTTACCCTAACATTGTCACTTAGGTAATAGTGGTCCAGTTGGGAAACAAGTCATGTAACAAGTGAAGATTCTCCTAGGAAGAAATAGCAAAGATTCTCCTAGGAAGTGATGGGTCCAGAGGTCTCTGGTCACCCACTGGGGTAGTTGATGTCTATCTAGACTTCATTAGGCCCAGTGTTTGTTCTTTGTGGAAGTATGCACATCTGGTCATCTTGCCTTTATCTTGAGGCCTGGTTTCCAACTGATATGTACCTGGTGGTGTTTTTAGTATTTCTATGTAACTGATCTGTCTATAAGAGTGTTATATTTTAGCTACCAGTACTTTTGTATTATTAGAATTTTGGATTGGATTTTGAATGGCTACTTCCTCTCCCTCCCCATTGCCCTTATGAAGGGCAGTAAGGCACGACAAACAATTGTATTTGAACACAGCCATTCAAAACTCCTGAAACAAAATGCACTTTTAGTTCAATTCTTGATAAATGCAGGCAGAAATAGAAAGTGCAAATCTCTTGACCTTAAAGCACATAGCCTTGGTGATCCAGGTAATTAGATGGTCTGATCATTAAATCTAAAGTACACTCTAACAGTTCAACCTCTTCATTCTTTTTTAATCACTCAATATTGAATATTATTATGTGAGTAAAACTTTATTCTACTTCAGTAGTTATTGATACCCCCTGAACATCTGGCAATCCCCTTCCAATCATAGAGCAGAATATATTTATATATATATATTTTTTCAATATTTAAACAAATATTACAATGAGACTTGCAAATCAGAGATAGAAAAAATCATTCAATCACTGAAGGAAGTCTTCCTTACTGAATTCATACACAAGTAAATCATGACAAGTGGAAGTGATTTAAGCAAACTATATACAGAATGAGGTGGAGATGTAGCGGAGTGCAAATGGTCTAGTTTGAATCCCCAGTATCAAGCACACATGTGTGTGTGCACACACACATGCATGCATAAGCAACTGCACACAGAAGGATTTATGTCTATAGTCTGTCTTTAGAGATTTTCCACCAATTCAGTTAATATCACTAAAGCTTTTGCTTGTGTACCAGCCAGGCACCATTATTGTCACTTCCCTATTAGTTGATAGGTTTTGTTTAATTATAATGGCTATACTTCCGGTATTTCCCAATGATTACTGATTAAAGCTGCCTAACACCTGTGTGTTTGCTTTGCTATTTGTCTATTGTATATCCTTACAATTGCTCTGCTTCTGCTCTCCACCTGGTTGGTGGTCCACTTATAATGCAAAGCAAGGTTCCTGATTGCAGAGTGTGAATATAAAAGTGGAGGAGATGAATAGAATTCAAGAGAAGAGAGAGGAAGTACCTTTCAGGAAAAGAAAAGCTGAGTGTCTGCCTGCTAGAAATCTTGTGGCAGTAAATGCTGGCCCTGCACTTTCAGAAATAAATTTACAGCATATAATCAAGTGTGATTTCTCCTGATTATCTCAGAGCTAATTAGGAGATACCTCCCCACCCAAGACCTGCATCTAATTAAAAGTAACTGATAGGAATTTATTTGCATATCTTCAAGTCACATTATGTTGTGAGGACATTTGAGCTGATGAAAACTGACATCTACTCTAAAATAAAATTTCATCACACTGAAAGCAAGAGTCATCAGAAACTCACAGCTGCAGATTTTGGAGCTGGTTTTAATTGATGAGACACAGTGGCTCTGCCTCATGAAGAAAATCAGAGCATGAAGCACAGAGAACATAAATGTGCAGAAGTCAGAATATCACAGAGAGAGGTAGAGTTGTAGACACTATGACTGAAGTTTCTACATCTTCCCTGTTCCCTTCGGATTTATACATCAAAATTTAGGGTGAAAACTGTTTCTCTCCCTTTTCCTCTTACTCTCATTCTCTTTTACATTTGCTGTGCCATTCTTTCTTATCAAATATTTACCACCAAGTAAGTGCTTGTAGTAAATAATGATTTTTGTACAGCACATAGGTGAAAGAATCAGTTTAAAGTTTTCTCAGGAGCATACCATCATGCCATCTAAATGCATTTACCTTCTAGTAACTACAAAGAATATCCATTAAAATTACAGAAATAACTGCTCCTTAATCTGTGCCAGCTATTGTCCTATATTTTTCATGCTAATTGATATACTTAATCTTCTAAAGTAGATATTTTTGTTATCTCCATATTAATTTTTAAGAAACAGAGCCTAGAAGTGCTGGAATATTTGTTTCAAGATCACCTAACTTGTTAACTGAATTCAGGATTTGAACCTAGTAAACCTAACTTCAGAGTCAGAGCTCTAGGCATCTTAAATTTTGCTGCTCTTTCCTCAAGGTCACTGTGTTTGTGTTTACACACTTATGTGCACACAAGAACTTGTATATATAGACACAGTTTTTGGTTTAGAGTTAAGCAGATAATGGCTCAGCCATGCCAATCAATTCTTTTCAGTACTGGGTGAAACTTTTGAGACAGAGAGATTTTTTGTTTCCAAAATTATTAGCTCCTAAAAACAGTGTGCCTTTAGAGTAGCATATTTGCTTCCACATTGGAAAAACAGTTTAGGAGCAAGAGCAAAAAAGAGAAAATCAAAGCTGCAATATGAAAGATCTGAGAGGGACTCAGCCATTTCTGAAGACTCTGTGCACCGTGTTTCCTGGACCATGCCCTTGTTATCCATCTCTTTGGTTTACCTGGTGAGAGCATTCACTGTCATGGGTCCTGAAAAACACACTGTGATAGTGAAAAGATGAAAAGGGAGCATTGTATGTTCCCACAGATCATATGTATTGCACTTCAAAATAAGGAAACATCTTTAAAAAAATCACCTCTCTGCCTCCCAAACATGAACCAAAGATTTCTCATTTGGATTACAAAAAGAACTTACAATATCATAAAAATAATATTACTCAGGTCTTCCCTTTTCATAATGACCTTTTAGGAATTAAAACATTAATACAAAAAGGCTGTATATTTATATCCTTCTTTACTATAGATGAAGTGGGCATATTCTCTGCATTTTGTTTACAAAACAACCCTTCAATCATCCTATGACATGCACTATTATTTCCATTTAATGGATGAGAATAGTGGAACACACAGAAGTTGAGCATTTTCTCCAAGACCATGTGCTCTTTTAGATTTTCTTTATTAGTATCTACACGTATTACATTAAAATAATTAAATAAAAATGTTTCAAAAAATCTAACCAACAGGATTCCCACAGATGAAGAAAAACTCATTTCAACAAAATTACTTTTCATCTACCCCTGAAATTAAAAGTTCACTGAAATAATTTACTAAAAATGTAATTAAAGGCTGGTCTGAGATTTGCACACAAGTCTTCTAATTCTAGATTTGGTGTTGATTTCTCCAGATAGCTCTTTATTTCATCTTTGGTATTACCTGATTTTCCAAGGAAAGTTCTAACATTTAAAATACCTCCTAATCATCTCCTTTTATCTCCAGTTTTGTTTTTGTTTTTTTTTTAGTACTGGGAATCGAGCTCAGGACCTTGGGTTTTTGAGGCAGGCGTGGTACCACTGAGCTAAATCCCTGGCCCTCTAATCATCTCTTTTTATAAAATGATTTATCGATAAATAATTCATATACCATACAATTTATCCATAAAAAGAAAATAATTTAATAATTTTCTCTATATTCACAAATACATGCACCTGTTACCACAATTTTAGAACATGTTAGTTGCTTCATAAAAGTAACTTTTAGGAGTAAATTTCTGCTGCTCTCACACCCTAATCTTAAATAACTTATAATCTGCTCTCTGTCTCTTCATAGTCCTTTAGTTTGGACTTTCCTATGAGTGAATTATAACATGTAATATTTTGCAACTTTTTTGTTTCACTTAGCATAATGTTTTCAAAGTTTATCCATCTTGTAACCTGTATTATTTCTTCATTTTTTCTGGTTACATAATTATCAGTTGTATGCTTGTATCATATTCTGTTTATCAGTTGATGGACACTTGAATTACTTCTGTATTTTGGCTATTAAATGTTTCCATAAACATTTGTGTACATGTTTTATATGGATATATTATTTCACTTATCTTGGGCAAATGCCTAACAGTGGACTTGCTGCATCATATGGTAATGTTTAATTATTGGAGGAATTGCCAGACTGTTTTCCAAAGTAGTTTTGCCATTCTACTTTCTCACCGGGAATGTATGAGAGGTCTTATTGCTCCAAATTGTGGCCAATGCACATTGTCTAACTTTGGTCCCATTACTCTTGTGGTTGTGAATTTTAGTTTTTATTTGCATTTCTCTAATAAGTAATTATATTAAATAACTTTAGTGTGTCTATTGGCCATTTCTATATGTTTGATAGAATGCCTACTCAGAATCTTTGGCTATGGTACTATGAGTATATTCAATATTGGGTGGTAAGAATATTTTATACATTCAAGATGTAATTTATCAGATATATGATATGCAAATATATTCCCATGAGTTTTCACTTCCTTCATGATGTTCTTTGAAGTGTAAATGTTTTAATTTAATAAAGACCAAATTATTTATTTTTTCCTGTGTTTTTGGTTCTTTTAGTTGATCTAAGAATTCTTTGCCACATTCAAGTTCATCAGGATTTATTTCTATGTTTTCTTCTAAGAGCTTTATAATTTTATTACTTACATTTAGATTTTTGATCCTTTTTAAATTAATATTTGTATATAGTGTGAAGCTAGGGTCCAACTTCATTCTTCTGCATGTGACAATATATTTTTCCCTCCACAGTACTATTTGTTTAAAGACTATTCTTATCTTCATTAAATGGTCTCAGTACTCCTATCAAAAATCAGCTAACTATAGATGTGTGAGTTTTCTGGAATCTCAATTCAACTGCATTGATCTATAAATTTTTCTTTGTAGCAGTAGTATTACTTTAAATATTATTGCTTTATATTTTTGAAATTAAGAAAATTAAGTACTTTCACTTTATCCTTACTTTTCAGTATTGTGTTGGCACTTTTGTGTTCATTTCAACACCATGTGAATTTTAAAATCAGTTTGTCAAGTCCTGCAAAAGAGTTACCTGAAATTCTGGAAAGGATATATATTTAAATATTATATCTTCCCAAAGGACTGGGATTTTTTCATAAAATATTATTCTTTACCTATAATAATATTTTAAATTTAAGTCTACTTTGTCTTAGACACTTATAGTCACTTCAGCTTTCCCTTGATTGTTATTTTTGTATCTTTCCCATTCTTTTAATTTCAATGTATTTGTGCCCTTTAATCTAAAATATGTCTCTGGTAGACAATGTATAGTTTGATGTTTTTAATCTAGTCTGATAATCTGTATCTTTTCATTGGATTGTTTAATCATTCATATTTAATGTCATCTTCAATCTAGTTGGATTTATATCTGCCATTTAATTATTTTATTTTCAATATATCTCGTCTTTTTTTATTTCTCAGTTCATCCTTTATTGCATTTTTTCACATTGAGTATTTTCTAATTTAGCATATTCATTTATTTAATAATATTTTTCACTACAATTTTTAGGTTTTTTTAAGTGGTTGCTCTAAGCCTTAGCATATACTTTTTTTTTTTATTAAATTCTTTTATTGGTACATTGTAGGTATACAACACAATTACATTTCTCATTGGGAATTGTACCTTTACATAATGCATC
>NW_004624762.1:20636557-20660327 GCF_000247695.1 Heterocephalus glaber | reverse complement strand
AAAAAATAAGAACCGAGATAGATTATGTAAAGGTGCAAATCTCCAATGATGAATGTCATTATACTGTATACCTAAAATGTACCAATAAAGTTAATTTTTTAAATCATTAAAAAAAAAGATAAAAGGAGCAGAAAGACATTGTTAAGGTCTCTTGTTGCTTTTGCTACCTTGTGCTTTTCATGTTGTTTCTCCTCTGCGATGCCTGTCTACCATCCACCCTGCCTTGGAGCCAGCCAATTATGGACTGAAACCTCTACAAACTATAAACTAAATAAACCCTTTCTCTTTTAACTTTTGGTGTTGGGTGTTTTGTCTCAGGAATGGAAGAAAAGCAACTAACACAAATAGGAAGTACTTTGGAGCCCACACCCCTAGGTTTTGATAGGATCATTGAGTGTGGTCCCTTCATAGAACTGAGGTTATCTGGACTTGGATGCTTGCACATATAAGAGAAGGAACATACCTTTTGCAACTAGCCATTTTTGAAAGAACCTCTACTATGTTTCCGACAAAATAAATGTCTGTAATACTGTGTTCATTCCATGAGTTAGAACTCACATGACTGCTAAATATTGAAAAGAAGGAGTAGTCCTATAAATATATCTTCATATATACTTCATTGCTTGTGAGAAAGATGTGGATAGGTGAGATTTCATTTTTGTTCCAGTAAACTTTTCCAATACCAAGCATATGAGGTAGTGGTGCTGATGAGTAGAGGGAATTCAATCAATTTATACTGGATGAGGATGATGAAGAAGGAGCTGAGTTTGGATTCCCTAGAATCAGATTGGACACAGAGTTCAAGTGTAGTAGTTATAATAAAGAAATACAGGAGTGGGGAGAGAGACGGGAAACTATGGCATCCAAGCAAGTTACCACTGTGGGGTGATGACCGGAACTCAGTTCTGCTGGGGAAATCAGGAAGTCTGTGTAGTGCAGGAACTTCAGAGTTCACTTTGCAGGGAGAAAGGAGCTGGGCTATTTATACACCAGTCATTGGTTGAGGACTGTTTCCTAAGATCTCAATCCTCTGGTTCTTGAATCTGGCTTGCATGGGCAGAATGGGCTTTGGTTGCCAAGGAAGGTCCTCTGGCAGTTGGAAGTCTCAGCATTTGTACGGCAGTAGGAAGGTAGTGGGGAATGGGGTGTGGGTATAGACAGAATCTGCTACACACAGAAAGGACAAGTTTCTGCAGAAGTCCATGTACTAATATTGCACAGGGCTGGAGAGTAGATGAATCAGTAGCTATAATAAAGCTCAACAAAGCAGCACTGTAAGGTAGTCAAAGGCTGGAGGTCTTTGTTGAGGACAGCTTAGGGGGGGAGAATGAGGGGCCATATCTGCCCAACCTTTGTGGTTAAGAAGCTTTACTTAAATTTGTAAGTTTCTCTGGCTTTCGCTTTCACTCCAAGAGGTTATTGGTTAATGAATGACAGTTAAGGAGCGTTTTTCAGATTTTTGGCTAATCTTGTTATAAAAAATAAGATCAAAGGCCCAGGATTTAAAATTAGATGTATTTATTTATAAAGAACTGTGCTACTGCAAAAGAGATGAGTGCTCAGAAGATGGTAGCTGGGTAATCACAGTATATCAAACTCTTAATGTATCCATCCAAACCATAGTAAATGATCCTAAAACTGAGAGAGGAGACCAGCCTCCATATGGAATGAGTTAACTATTAGTTAACTGTGTTCTTAGGCAACTATGGGTTAACTAGGTAACTATGCTCTTTGTAGAGTGTACCTAAGTAGCTATGACGATTTCTGTAATCTGTCACCAAAGGAGCATAACGGACTTAAAAAGTCCTGCCAGAACTCTTTGCTCTTCCCCCCTCCACCTCTCTGCTTTGTATAAATCCTGCATGCTATATTCCCAGGCAAACTCCAATGGAATTAAATTTTTAGATGTAAAAAGAGGTATATAAGGAAGCACAAACTTCTATTTGGGGGTTCTCGAAACTGATAGGAGTCACTCACTGAGCTGCCGGCAACATCAAAAATCCTTTTTGCTCCTATCTTCACGTTAAAAGTTATCTGTGCCAGGGTCCTCATTGTTTCCCACTTCAAAACCAAAGGTGCCATCCAAGAATGGCCTTGGAATTAGCAGTACAGTGCAGGAATTGGGTCATCAGGTAGCACAAGGATACCTTAGTGAGTCCCAGTAGGCAGAGGTACATGGCAAGGAAAGGACTGGTAGCATCAAATTTTGAACAGTGTGACACTCTCTGGTCAAGACAACCTCGGACAACTTTCTTCTCATTGGTGCTTTTACTTTTCCCTATAAAGTCCTAACAGACAGAACAGTTTTTCAGGGAGGGGATAATTTCTTCATTAATATTTGTTCAATAGTCTAGTTGTGCCACTTCTAGACAACACCCATGGATGAGCTTGTCATCAAGGAATCATTCAGAATTAAATTAGGGAAAGTACTGTCCAAGCATTAATTTCACAGAGGGCATTTTAGGCACTAATGCCATGGTTGCTGGATCCCAGGAAAGGAGCACAAGGGTGGCAGGTGCAGCAGAGGGCATCACCAGAGTACACAGGTAGCCCACGATGGCCTCAGTTTGTTCACTAGTCTGTCACATACACAGTGATCTTAGCTGGCTCACATCAGCAGTTCTTCTCAGTACTGTGAAGAGTTTGGTAATTTATATAGTGTCATTGTGTGGATTAGGGGAAAGCAATTGATGCTTTGGGACTTTGAGAGCAGGCAGCTGACTTCCCTGTGAGAAAAAATACCTCTTGGCAGGATGAGTTTTAAGGAATGAAAGGACTCCTTCTGGAAGGGGTATTGAATTAGACAAAAATAGCTCCTCTTGAATAAAACTGTGCTGTCTTTATGAGTAGGAAGTAGAAAAGCACCTACCCTACCCAGAGAGAAATGTTTCCCCTTTGTGAGTACAGGACTCTAAAATAAGTGCCCCCCCCCACCAGCAGATGTAGCATGGGGGCTTACACGTTGAGGGAAGCATATGGGTTAGATTTCTGCTTCCCGTACTCCTATGAAGGGGCACTTTGTAAGGTGCGGGAATCATTGACCTGCTAATTCTTGGCTTACTTCTCAAGGTAACCTTACTATGTCCCCTAAACTTACTTCTTTTCCTTTCTTCATGAGCATCATGTTTCCACTCCAGTTAAACATGTTAAGTTTTTTGACTTTACATGCATGAATATTGATTTGGCTTATATTTTTATTTACCGTGGGCACATTTAACAGAGCACAGTGAAATAGTGCAAAAGGCAGCTGGTTAAATGGATGGCTCTGTGGAGAACAGGATGTTTCCTTCCAATGTCAGATTCCTAACCTTGAAGCCAAAGTGGCCCCTCCATTCCCAGAGCAAAAAGAGGCAGCCAGGAGTGGTGTGTGCTCCTGGAGTCATTCTGCTAACATTGTACAGGTCAGCCTATGGGATCACTTCCAGAGGCAAGAGGATGATTCAGTGTTCACAGCCCATTGATTTCCTGGTCATGGCAGCAGAAGCTGTCTATAAGGTGCCAGTTGTGGCAAGAGTTGTTTTGTGACCCATTCCTTTTCCTGCTGCACCTCAATCCATCAAGTCTCCAGGTAATGTATGGCAACTTTTAGTCACTATGATCTGGGCTGGGTTTGGGTCATTGACTTGATTTCCATGTTGGTCTCTCAATATTTCAGTGTAACTTTTCTGTATACTTATACCAAATTATATATCTTGGACAATTCCAGAGTCTGAAGATTTAGGAGTGCTTTGAAAGTTTTCAGCGATATATACTAAGAGACAGACATATGACAGGCTCTGAGCAGGATGGGAAGAGAATTGCTTTTCCACTAACAACCTCACCAGCGTCCAACAGGTCATTTCACATCGTGGAAAGCAGATAAGTCTCTTGTAGGTGAAATGTTTTATGACACTGTGGCTGTAAATCACACCATCTTGAAGGCAGACTTGTAATTCTCCTGAGGCACTGTAGAGGAACACTATAATTCTTACAGACTTGGGAGGAACTCTACAGCTTACATCAAAGTCACCCAAATAGTATAAAATCAGGAACACTGTGCCAGTCAAAGCAGTGAATAGGCAAATGTCTTCCCAGTTTCTCCACACCCTGCAGTGGTGGAATTCCCACTAATTATCTCCATTCACATCCATAACCCAGCTGTTCCACTGCATTAAAGGGGTGAGTCTCCTCCTATTTGCCTTATAAATATCTCCTGTCAAATTAAACTCTTTCAATAATGTTTCTTCTCTTCACATTGTCACATCCTTTCCCAAGTTACACCATGCTGCTCTTTTTATTTGTTTCATGCACAGCTTTTATATGGTTCTTACCCTGTAGCAGTTGCACAGGTTCTACCCCTTCAGAACATTCCCTTCCCCTGTTCAGTCTCATCATCGTGTTCATGAATCAGGTGTCATCTTCTTTGTCTTGTTCGTACCAGATCTGGTTACACTATTGCAGTGATTTTATGGATGCATTGATCAGCTTCTTTGTTGGAAAAAATACTTGACTTCTGGAGCTAAAGGAGGAAATGATTCATTTGGCCCACATTTCAAAGGTTTCAGTCCGTGACTGGCTGGTTCCCTTCCTGTGAGTCTGCAGTGAGGCAGAACATCATGACAGAAGTTGGTGGCAGAAGGAAGCTGCTCATTTCCTAGTTGCCAAGAAGCAAATTGGGTTAGACAGAGCCCCAGAGGGGAAAGGGCCAGGGTCTTGATAATATGCCCAAAGTCATTCTTCCATGACCCATCCAGACACACCTATAAGTGTGCTTTGCTGATCCCTTGGGAAGATCCCAATCCAATTGTCTCAGTTACATTCCCTTTGCTGGACACAATACCTGACACATACAACTTAGAAGTGTGGGGTGGTTATTTTGGCTATTTTTTACAGGATTCAGTCCATTATTGGCTGCTTCTAAAGTGGAGAAAGCAAGGAGAAATGCTGTGCATCCCATGGTAGCCAGAAAGCAGTGTTGAAAACAAAAAGGAGCTGGGGACAAGAATAAGTCCTTCCAGGTCATGCCCCCAGTGACCTACCTTCAACGAGGATCCACCTCCTAACAGAACATTTTAGCTACTGAACTTAAAAATGGATGACTCCACTGATGAGTATCATCATTCAATCACCTTTTTAAAAAACATTTACTTATTAGTACATGTTTGTAATATATAATGACTACTTTCATTATGGGTATTTGATTCATATACATGACACATCTCAATTCTTTTTTTATTCATCTTCCCCTCCTCCACTGCCTCCTCCCTCTATCTTTTAGTCTCCTTCCCACGTGCAGTAGATCCAATTACCTTTTAAAATCCCCACTTCTGAACTCATGAGTCTTAACGCTCATCAAGCTGATAATCAAGATTAACCAACATGATGGATGTACTCATCTATGCTTTATGTGATGACAGACACACCAAACAACACGTAGAGCACACATCATTTGTTCAAATACACATCATAGTTGAAGTGGGGTCAGTCCTTCTCCCAACTTCCATTTCCCTTTCTGTGCAATCCATGATAGTGTCAAGTTGTTACTCTTCACCCTGTTTACATCCTGTGCTCAATTGCACTGAAGGTACAGTGTCCCTCTTTTTTGCTACTCCCAGATGCCCTGTCTATGCACATCACAGTGATGATGATGGATCTCTTCGTGGTCATTCAGATCCATTGTGCACTTATATCTAAGAATTGGTGGTGTTGTCCTTGACTTCTCCCCATCACTACCCAGGTACAATTTTGCAGTATGCTTTGGACATCCTATGCCTGGTCCTGTCCTCACCCCATCCAATGCAGCTGTTATAAAACGGATGGCCATACTCTTAAGTGAAATAAATAGGACACACGTGTAAATACCGAATAGTTTCTCTGGTGTGAAAAACTGAAGGTGTAAATAAGGATCAAAATAAATAATAGATAATGTAAAATAGGAAGAAAAGGTCCAAACGGGAAAGGGAAGTGGGAGGGGGAGGGGAAAGGAAAGAAGGGAAAGAAATAAACATGAGAAAAGGAAAAAATGGAAACAAAGTCTTTCTAAATAGGGAGGGGTGGAGGGGTTGAAGGGAGGGCAGGGAATGGGGAAAAATAATAAGCAAGATATAACATGTAAAGGCACAAATTCCGAAAGATGAATGTCATCATACTGTATAACTAAAATGTACCAATAAAATTAATGAGTAGTAATAATAAAAACTGATGCCACACTGTTCTCCTTTTTGCCCTCTTCACATAATCCTCCTGGAACACATCACTGGACTGATGGTTTGGGATTTCTCTTTGCCCTGTTCACATGTTCTGTCCCCAGTACTTATGGTGTGAGGATTTTCATATTTACTCTGTTCATATCTCCTGTGGATTTTCACCACTGAACTCTTGAGTTAGGACTCATTTTTGTTCTTCTCATCTCTCACATTCATTCACATCTGTGCACTGACAGGTTGGAATGCCAAAATGCTGCGGAAGCACAGTGGCCATTGCAAACTGAATGAGGCCAGGAATGGGTTTTCTCCTGAAGCCTCCAGGTTGAGCAGGCCCTGCTGAAAACTTGATTTCAGACTTCTGACCTACAGAACTGAGAGATGGTAAATTTTTGTTATTTTCAGCCATTCAGCTTGTAACTTGTTATAGTATCTACAAGAAACTAACACAGCCCCAAGATTCCAAATTATATTCCATGGAACCTGTGGATGGTATGAGATAGCATTTTTTGTGATTATACTGTTAGGTGGCCAATTTGGCTTTGAAAATGGAGATTATGCAGGTAATTCTAGTCTAATCTAGTCTCATCTGATCCCTTGAAAGCCGAGAACTTTCTTCAGCTGATGGCAGAAGAAGAAGGTAAAAGAAAATTTTAGATATTTGAAGCATAAAAAAGTATTCACACCATTCCTAGGTTTGAAAATGGGAGAGATCATGAGCTCAGTAATGCAGATGGTTTCCAGAATTTGTGAATGACTCATAGCAAACATTTAGTAAATAAAAGGGGACCTCAGTGCTATAACCACAAAGAACTAAATTTTACCAACAAGTTGAATGACCTTGGAAGCAGATTCTTTCTCACTCCCATATAATATCTTAATCCAAAAGACACCTTGATTTTAAACTTATGAGCTCTTAAGTAGAAAATGCAGTTGAGCCTATTGAGGCTTCTGATTTACAGAACCGTATGCTAATAAATGTTAATCTAAGCTGCTAGATGTGTGGTGATTTGTTAGATCAGCAATGGAATGTAGTGGGACACATACTTCAACACTTGGAGATGTAGAAATTTGGGGAGAGGCTGCTTTACCTTGAGATTCTCCCATAAAATCCAAATATTGGTGGCCACTTTTGCTGTGTTGCCCAGCAAAGTGTTGACCTCAAAGCAGAGGCTCAGAGTCTGCACTTTTGTAGGGAATCCTCCAAGTGCCCTTTGAAAACACCTAGGCCCTGTCCTGTTCTATGGAAATTCTTTGTCATTCACCAGATATCGTGGGCTTCCTTTGACTATAATGTTCAAGACTCATGGCCAAGTGCTGAGAGGCATGTGGAGATGAACTGTCCATGAATAGGGGACAGATGTACTGTCCCACGATTGGTACTGCTTATGCATCTTTTAGGAGTGTAGAGTTGGCATAACAGAGAAACCATTATTTCTGCATAATTAGTTAATTGGTTAAATAAATACTTTTGATCACCAAAAAAAAAAAAAAAGAATGCTGGGTGTGGTGGTGTATGCCTGTAATCCCAGCACTAGGGTGGCTGAGGCAGGAGGATTGCTGCAAGTTTGAGGGCAGCCTAGGCTACAGTAGTGAGCCTGGACTGCATAGCGAAGCCCTATCTCAAAAATTTAAAAAAAAGAAAAACAGAAAATATCCTTTCCTATTTAGAAATTCTACAGTTGCTTCCACCTGGAGCACAGGTACCTAACATCCTCTCCAGTGCCACCTTCAACCAGAGTGGACATTTTGGTCTCCATCTGTAGCCTTGCTATGATCCTGAGGGTATTGCAAATCTCTTTTCTGTCAGCTGGAAACTATGCAGTTCATAAAGAATGATTCCGCCACAGTACTTTTGCCATCCTCTCACAAATAGAGGGAACACCACACCACTCCCAATGAATTCAGACCTGAAACTTGAAAACTGCTCTCATTCCCCAAAGCACGAGGCAAACTTATCTGATATACCACATATAAACTGATGTGTTTTACTCTTGCCTTTATGGTCCTTGAACATTTTTATCTTTCCACTTTTAACCTGACTACACTACTTTTTTTAATTTTTAGTGTTTTCATTTATTAATTCTGTGAACCAGAGACATATATTAAAGTGTGATTTCATTGCACCATTTTGATGAGAAATTAAACATTGTTTTATAAAGGAAATAAGCATTCATGTAGTTCCTCATGGCCAAGACCAGAGTATAGGATCTGGTCCTTGAACAATTAAACAGTTTGGGCTTGAAATTGGGCCTCTCTAAGGACATCTATAATATAATACAACATATAACATTTAGAACTTCAAGAATACACCGACACATATCTTTTCAAATTATTGCAATAATAGCATGAATTGAGATCAAGTGGTCTTGATCTATGAATACCACAGGGCATCCAAGGTAAGTACAATAGTACTAGTAAAAGTTCTGGAAAAGTAACAGTGTCTTATTGTGGGTATCCTATACAAACATCTTTTAAATGAAGAGAAACAATATTTTCAGAAAACAGACATTAATCTTATATTTTAGCTATCAATTTATTTTTCAAGACACCTTAATAACAATATTCATTGCAAAAATAAAATTTTCATTAAGTATATGCCCCTGGGTTTTCTATATTTCAAAATATAATTATAACCAAGGAGTCCTGTTCACTGAGGAATAGCAAAACCCAGATACATAGCACACAATCAAATAGAATTGATGATGGTTGGTGTCTTCACCTACAAATAAAGTTAATGAGGTTTTTTGAGGGGGGCCCGGTGGCATACATCTGTATTCCCGGTTATCTGGGAGATAGAGGCAGGAAAATCACAACTTAGACACCAGCCTGGAAAACTTAGTGAGACCCTGTGTGAAAATAAAAATGATTGGAGATGTAGCTTAGTGGTAGAGTGCCTCTGGGTTCAGTCCCTAAATACCACAAAATACAGCATTTATTGTTTCGTGTTACATTTTAAGTATATTTCTGTATACAATTGTTATTACTTTCTAAATCTGAAAAAAACAATAGATGTTAGAGAGGTTTTCAAGGAAGAAAATAGGGTCAGGGAAGACTTCTTAAAGATCAGGGAGACTGAAGACCCAAGGGGAACTAATCTTGAGCACAGGAGATGTGTATGGAACATTTTGACATCTTATTGAATAAACTTCATGGCTGCTGAAACTCATGATCAAACTATCTGAGACTGATGGATATCCATGATGGGAAGTAATATTCATAGCACATTAATATGAATACTGATTGCAACAAAGTGAAGAGCAAGGTACACAGCCAGTGAATAAGCCTAGGATCCTGTTACATAGTTACATTTTAAGGTAATATTTTGCTTGTCCTCTACTCACCGTTGCTGACATAGTAATTCTTAATCCATGTTAGTAAAATACATACAAACTTAGAGATTTTCAGAAGTTTTAAATCTTGGACTATGTACCTTAGGAATGTTAAAATTACAACGTAGTTTGCTTTTTCCTCCCTATGCACACAATTTCAACAATTTTCTGGGCATATCCACCTACCTATGCCTTGAAACTTTCCAATTCTCCTGTCCAAACTTGATCCTATGCTTATTCTTATTTCTCCTATTTCACTCAAAGAAGAGTGAAATCTTTTTCTTTTTCACATCTAAAATCTAATCTGTAACAAAAATGTCCTGCCAGTTCTACCAGCTAAGACATTTCTACAGTGTATGTCTTATTGTTATCGCTGCTGCCCTCCTAGTGAGGTATTATTTGTACTATCTTTTACACAAACCCTTGTCCTTTACATGGAGCTACCTCACCTACATTACAGTCACAAATACATAACAGTTCAATATAAAGGAAATGAAGTTTCTGGAATGCCTTATCAAATAAGTAATGCTTCTCTTTCAAAACAGATATTAAATTGGATGTATTAGAAATTGGAGAATAGGCTATGACAAATTGAGAAGGCATTATTTCAGAAAACCTACTAAATTGCTGTAAGAAAAGTTAGAATCTGTGGCATTTTAACCAGACCATGTTTCTCCTATGCCCCCTGGCTCTACTCTGCACCTCCATCTGCACTAAACCACAGGTAATTGAAGGGTGCAACTTCCTTGAGATCGAAGAATCTGTGCCGACTATAATGCTACCTGAAAAATTTGAGCTTATATGTTTTACTTGCTTCCTAAATATTTTCAGATTTGTGAAACATGTAACAAGGGGAAGGATAAGTTAGAAACAATAATAGGTTTAGGTATAGATAATACTTACTGAGCAGCTACTATGTCAAGCTCACCAAATGTATCTCAAAGGAAATAGTATATAAACAGTGATTTATGAAATACACATTCTTAAGTGCATTTAAAATTTTTCAAGTTTGAGTTTGATCATTTAGATGCCTTGATATCTTAGTAACTTTGCAATAAATTGAAAGAATATTAAAATGTATTGCCTGTGACAAATATGTAAATTGACTCTGGGCAGTGACTGTTCATTCATTCACAAACATTTATTGGCACATGTGGACCATACACCATTATAAGCAATGGAAAAAACAACAAAGAAGAAAACAGAGAAGCAATTCTATTCATTGATCAAGTGGGGATGACAGATAACAAATAAGAGGGTGATATATATATATTAGAAGATTTTATTGACTACTTAAAATTAGAATAGGATGAGTGTTTTAAAATACATTTTATTAACAGAAAATTTCAGTTATATGAGGGCTAAAAATTGGCAGATGACTGCCATTTCAAAGATAGTTTATTACTAACAGTTCCCAAAAGGAAGAAGCATGCAATACCATGGTGGGGGCACATAAACACTCGGGTCAGCAATGAGACAGAGAAGGGAAACAAGGCACTGTGTACGAGTGTCTTTATTGTGCTTTCTGCAGGAAGCAGTGGGAAAAGCAGGATAAACAGGTTTAGGATTTGCTAATCTGAAAATTTTAGTGGAATCTACATTGTAAGTGTTGTCCCTAGTCATATGGTACCAGACCCTAGGATGATTAGTGAAGTTGGATATTAGCCCAAAATGTGATAGCGTATAAAAAGAGGTGATATGGTTTTCTTGATGAGGTGGTTTGTACTGAAAAGTATACTCACAGGTGAGTGCTTTACTTCCTCTAGGAATTAGTTAACTCAGAGAGGGCAGTATTTCCAGGGACACCACATCTCCAGATGCTAAAGCATGAGAATACACAACATAAAAGACATAGTCAATATGGTAAAGAAAACCAGGACTTTCTGAACTGGTCAAAGATGTATCTTATATGTGAGATGATTGATATATTAATTTGATTCTTTATAGTAATAATTGTATTTTACATGTATCATAATATTGTGTTGTAAACCTCAAATATATGTAATAAAACTTATATAACAATAAATATAAAAAGAAGCAGAGTACATGCTAACCCTGAGCACTTACCATTCAAGGAGATGCTCTGGTGTAAAACACAGCCTTTGCACTGAAGGACAACATCCTTGCCAAAAGGAAGAAGAAGATAAATGAAAATACAAGCACTCATGGAAGAAAAGCACTTCAGATAGGAGGAACACCCCGGACCAAATTTCTGATGCAGGAACTTAGCTGGGGTGTTTGAAGAGGACACTGTAATTTAACCAATGTGAGAAGAGAGGATATTACTGGGAAATTGAAAACTGAGGTTAGAGAGGAACCATATTATGTAGTGCCTTGTTAAACTCTGTAAATGTTTAAGCTTTTACTCTCAGAGAAATGTGGAACTATTGGTAGGTTTTATGCAGGGAAGTGACATAATTCATTGGACTGGCAAGATAATAATTCTGGCAGCAGTCTAGACTGTAGTGGAGCAAGAGTAGAATCAGAGAGAAGAGTGCGGAGTTTACTACAGTAGTCCAGGAGAGAAATAGTAGCAACAGAATAGAGTTATTGTGGGGGAAGCAAGAATTCATTCAATTCTGGCTATGCTTTGTAAGTAGAATAAAAAGAGTTTCCTGATAGATTAGGAATGGGGTTAAGAGACAAAGAGGAACTGAGATAACATCAAGGAATTTGGTATGACCAACTGAAATGATGGATTTGGCATTCATTGAGACTGTGGGAAAAGCAGGACTACAAGGGGGAGATTAGTAATTTCACTTCAGACTTGTTAAGTTAAAAACTTCTATAAGATATCACAATGAGAATCATCAATTGATGACTGGCAACTGAAAATTATGAGTTTGTAGTTCAGGGGAAATGCCCATGCTTGGAGCTATGATTAGATTCATTATAATGTCAATAGATTTCAGAAATTAAATAGAAATTATATCAGCAAGGGAATGACTAAAGAGATCAAAAGAGGCTTTGAGACTGATCATAAGGGTACTCTAATGTTAAAAAAAGTCAGAGACAAGAGGGTGGAACAGCAAGTGAAAAAAGAAGCAGTGGTCTGTGAGTATAAAATCCTAAGGATAATGATGTATGAAAAAATGAAGAAAATGTTTCATGAGAAGGAAATGGTTAGCTATATGAAAAGATAATGGTATTTCAAATAAGGTAAAGAATAATAGCCATAAACTTCAGTAGTATAATGAACAGGGGTCACTGGTGGAATTGTTTTGATTTGTTAGTTTGTCGATTGGCTAATATATGTAGACAAAAAAAACCATTCATAGACAGTGAGAAAACAAATGATTCGGGGGGCACTTGGGGATAACAAAAAGTACTCATTTTTGAAAGTTGATGTGTTTTCAGAAAATCTAATCACTCTTTATATACTCTGAGGTGATGATATAGTCAGGAATCTCAAAAGTGAGCTGAATTTTATATCCCATGTCTTAAATAAAATGCATTGAATAAATTAAGTCATAACAAGGTAAAATTGCTAGGAGACTTAAAAAAATTAATTTCTGACATATTACAGTATGGCTGAACCTTCAAAATATTAAGCTGAACAAATAGTCCATACTCAAAAAGAAAAATATTGTATGATTCTACACATTTGAAATATCGAGATTAGGCAAGTTCAGATACAGAAAATAAATTAGAATTGACTAAGGGCCTGGGACAAAAGGAGCAGTGAATTACTGCTTAGTGGGCACAGAGTTTCTACTTGAATTTGAAAAAGTTTGTACATAGATAATGGTAGTATTTGTACAAAGTGGTGAATGTACTTTATGCCCTTGAATTTTACATTTAAAATATCTATTAAAGTTCAGCATTTCATTAGTAGTTTTTTTTAAGTGGCTTGAAACACATTTTAATAGGTGAGCAATTTTGAGTATCAATTAAAGTTGTCAATGTAGGAAGCTAAAACGACAAAATATTCCTCAAAATCTCCTTTCCATCAGAGTTGAAAGAACCTTTCAGGTCATCACTCAAAATGTAAATAAGCTTCCCAAAACTTACATGGATTCTTCCCATGACCTTTGACTTTATCTTCCATCTTCAAGTTCATAGTGTTATCACTGGTGTCACTGTGGCATTTAAAGCCCTTACATTCATGCTTGACTTGTCATGGAAAACAATTCAGTAAAAAAATGGGATATATTAAGAAACTACCTATTTGATGCTATTCATATTAGCATCCCAACTTTTTTCTTAACAAAATCTTGGCTATTGTGGATAAACATGTCTTTTTTTTAGCCTAGAGGAAATAACAGTACAAGTGTCAACTTATGATAAATTCAGTGTTTTTAAAAGCCCACCAGGAAAAATGATTTCCTGCTTGCATAAAAGACCATCCTGTCCCTTATAATTTATTACTTTTAAAATTGAATCTATTTATGTAGAAATACCACAAACTGTGCATCACTCTTACTGCAGATCTGATTAATCATGTAAGGAGACATCTTGAAGTTCAACCTGTTAAACAACTTGGCCTTGAGGCTGAGGACCAAGTCAGTTTTCCATTTGATGTGAGCAAAATGTCTCTAGGAACAACAGAGTAAATGCCAATTTGATTGGGTCCATAATGTAATACATTTTCCCACCACAAAAACTTCCTTCATAAGGAATCAATTTTTAAGTTCTGTAATATTGTTCTACCAATTTATTTTTTCTCAAACATGTATAATTTGTGGGTTTCACTCCAAATTGTTCCACTATAACAAAAAGCAAGCACTAGCTTAAAAACATGCTTCAAGTATTTGTTTTCATCCTGAATAATATCATTAATAATAACAGTTTTATGAACCATTGTATAGTCTTATGATTGGGAAATTAAATGAAAAGCGAATGTGTCTGGGACTTAGGTTATCTCATGCATCTAATTATATTTTCAGATAGAGTATATCATTCACTATATGAAGGCTGAATATAGTATATGTGATTTTCGTAACTGGCTATGGAAAACAATTCACTTGGGGTTAATTATATAGGAAACTAAACATGTAATTTTTGTCTGAGGGATTAAAAATACCTAAATATTTTCTCAAGACACTATGGGCCATGACAGAGACTGAATTTTATTATTAGTATGATGAGCAATTATCATAATGGAAAGAATTTTTATTCATGATAATTTTACAGAAAAACTACAGAGGTAGCAACCTTTATAAAGCAACTTTTGCCAGTCACTTGTTTTGCAGGGTTGAAGTGTACCACTCCATGGGGATCCAGTCTACCTCTGGTTAAGCAAAATTAATGCAATATGTAGACACATGTGAAAGTGAGCATAATCAAGTCTTTTACTTTGAGTTCTAATCAGAAAGAAGTCACTCAAATTCCACTAAGACATACTTGTTCTAATAGTATGAAGCATGATTGAAAATTACCGTGAATGTTTCAATTAAAACAATTTATTACAGTAAAACACGCATTCCCATAAATCTCCATCAGAATTCTACCCCTTGCTTCAAACACACTCAACATATCATTCTTATCACTTTATGAAGCAGTTCTACATGTCCTCTTTCATGTCTTTAGTTGCACTGCTGTGGCTGCCTCAATGTCCTGAATCTATTCAAAACGTTTACCTCTCTTGGTCATTTTGACTAAGTCACATATATCCAGTGAATAAGGTGGATGAGGACACACTGTAATGTTTTTATGAACCTGCCTTTCCATTTTATGGCACTGGGCAGAACCATTTACCACATTTTTTAACACACCGCATAAAGACATAATATTTTGATCAACTCTTGTAGTCACCTTCTTCTGAAGTGCAAGGCTGAATCAAATAATATTGCCTGCTATCTTGACATACTAACCAAAACCCCCTTCACTGTCTCAAAGTTGATTAAGTAGAGATCATATAACATTTGAATGTTTTGGGTTGTGCTCTGATTTTAGTATTCTGACATTCATGGCTTTTTCGAGATATTCTGTAGCCCTAGTAACATTCACCACTGGTCTCTAAGCAACCACCCAACTGATGTCCAAATTTGCCCTGTCTATGAGAATCATACATCTCCATTTACAGGAAAGAATTGGAAAGTGAAATGACACACAGGGTCTTCTTGTTTCTTCTGTGAAAAAGCTGTATAAACAGTCTTTTTTTAGAAGTAGAATAGGCATGAATGTAATTTGTCTTGGTTGTTCAAAATACTATCTTTTTACCTTAAGGCAATTTATTAGGACTTTTGGTGGAAGAACGTGGCCAAGAAAAGCTGCATATCTCATGGTGGCTGAAAAGCAGGAAGAGAGAGAATGAAAAGAAGGAACTAGGGGCAAGATACATCTTTCAAAGTCATACCCTAAAAGACCTACTACCTTTTTTTTCTCTTTTTGGTACCAGGAATCGAACTCAGGACCTTGCGCTCGCAAGACAGGCGACGGAACCACTGAGCTAAATCCCTAGCCCTGACCTACTACTTCTAATGAGGGCCCACCTCTTAAATTTTATTCACATTCACTTTTAGCTATAGATCACATAGTCTTCATTTAAACAAAAATGCTACAGAAATGAAATCAAACATGAGAAATTTTTCTGTAAATTGTCAGAGAGCAAGAACAACACTGAGCACAATAATTTGAGTTTACAGTGACTTTTTAGGGGTAAAATTCCTGGGCTATAAATAAGCAACGATAATTAACAGTAATAGTGACAATAATACTTATTCTAGAGATTGTTTAATATTTTCCCCTTCCCCCCCCCCCCCCCCCACCCCCCGCCAAATCCAGATAAATAAAACACTCCCATTATTAGCTTTAGTTTCTTCCACTGTGCTAAGGAAGACACAATTTCCTGGAGAGGTTGGTTTGTTTTTTGTTTACAGTTTAAGGCGCTGACTCTGGAAACTTTGTAGCTCAGCTAACATATTCAATCTAGCTGTTTCCACTGGGGGATTACACATGATAAAATAAGGCAGTTAAGATTGCTGACAGCATCCATGTGCTCTCTTCCAAAAACACTATTCAAAACCAAACCCCCAAATTGAGCCAAATAAGAGCAAAATCTCGGCTCTTAAAATTTTATTTTTACCATTAAAGAAAAACAGACATATATAACTTCTATTGAAAGTCATTTGAAGCACATTGTATAAGTTTTATAAAATATTCTTTCATTAAAGTCATAAGCACAACTGGAACTAGTTATGGTAAAATATTAAAGGTGGGAAAAGGTAAATGGAACCAGAGTAACTAGGTACAGTTATCTGTAGATTGCAGGTTGGAGAACCCTTGTTTCTCTCCTATGGAGGTAAAATCTCTGGGCTGTTATTATTGTGAGAGGGATGGACTAATGACATCTCTGAGTTTGCAAAGGGCCTGACTGTGTCAACAAAGAAGTACTGCCACAGACCTGCTTTGCCTCAGTGTTTCAGTCTTCTGGTTGGAAGCGTAGTAGTAAAAATAAAATCCTGCACTGACTGCAAAATAAATAAAGATGCATTTTGAGTGAAACACTCTTCCTGCCTTCCTTTCCAACTTTCTTTCCTGTCTAAAAGAAAAAATATTTTTATTTGTTAGTAGCATACAACCATGATTAATTGCTCCTTACCAAGGAAATAGAACAGTAATTCTATGACTCTCAGACTTTTGCAAGCCTCTCAGGGGAGGCTCAGAAGATGTCTAAGAATAACCCATGATCCTGACATCAACAATTTGCAAAAATAAATCTCAGTAGGAAGTATGGCTTTCTGCTCTGTACTTTTCATTACTCCTGTAGTCTGTTGTCTGGACTAACAGAATTTTGTACAGTCATCATATCATGGCCATGATATAAGATTGTTCCCCTTCTCAATTTTGTAAGTATAAGAATGGAAAACAAGATAACTGATACAACCAATTCCCACCTCTTTCCTACCCTGGTTGTTTTTATTCCCCGTTTTCGAGACTAGAGCAAAGATGCTGGACAAAAACTGGAAATACCATAAATGTCAAACATTAGAGTCAGAACATTAGGAATTAGATCGACTCAGCTAACTTAATTATGGCATGATATACAGCACGAGGCAGATTGGAGCCCAGCTTAGATAAATGACTGTCTTTTCCATCTATAATTGGTCTGTCAATATGGGTTATTAGCAATAAAGAACCACAGTCTTGGGACAGATGTAATTCACAGATCCTACTCATAATATAACATACATAATGAGACTCAGATGCCAAATTCTCCTCATTCTCATTCTTTTAGCTGCCAATGCAGGTGGTGTTTACCCCAAAACCATTTCCCCCTAGGATCACCATAATTAGTACTTACATAGGAAAAAACCCTTTCTACTTGGCTTAGATTAACACTTCCAGTGTGAAGGTCTGTTATGTGAAGGATTTATGTCCTTTTCTAGAGCAATATTGGCATTTTGGATGAAGCATAGGGTTCCCCAGTGATAAAGGAGGCTTTTCCCCAATGCCCATGCTAAGCTAGATTTAGCCTCCACTCTACAGCAACCCAAGTCTTATTTGAGGATTTATGCATGCGCCTCTTTGCTGAACCTTTCAAACTCTCCTTGCCGGCTGCTGTTTTGCTAGCTTCTTTGTCCTCCTTCCACTTGATGATGCATCCTTTAAAAATCCATGGAGTTTCTCATTTAATCAATGCATGCCCATATTATAAAATTGTTTTAAATTTTCTTTGTTAGAGAAAATGGTGTAATTATGACTTGTCTAGTGCCCTATTTTTATTTTGAAGGGATTAATTTTCAAAAAAATTCTTAAAATCTGTTTTAAAAATTAAATGAAAAACTTCTTAAAACCTTCATGTATAAACTAAAAGAATATAGTAAATTCAGTGATTCATTCAGATTATGTTAAGTCTTCTGTTTCTAACAGGTCTGACTGTGGCTTTCTCATCCTTTCATTGTGCAAAGCCCATTGACAACATTTTCCAAAAAGAGTAGTTAATTGTGACCATGGCAGTTAGGAGTGAAGAAGAACAGGTCATTAGAATACCCTGAGAAAGTTTTGGAAAATAAAGAATACTATGATTTTCCTGGCTAGGAATGCAGGGCCTTTTCTCTGTGTTTTCATATTTCCAGGGTTCTAAGGGATTGGGTTCCCCAGAGAGACTTTTACGATGGTTTATATCTAACCCCCCACACACAAAGTGTTATGTGGCTGGTAGGTGATTAGAACATGGGGGAACTATACTGATCAATGGAGTCATTCATTGTTGAGTTCAGTAGCTGAATGTGCCATTAGGAGGAGGTCCTGGTTGGAGGTGGGTCATTGCAGGCATGATCCCCACCCCCTCCATCTTGGCAGCCAAGGGTAGAGCCCCTTTACCTCCACTATTCCCTTCCTCAATCCTGTCTCTGTCTTGGAACCAGCAGACCATAGACTGAAACTGTGAGCCAAAATAAACCTCTCTTCCTCTAAAGTACAGGTGTGTGTGTCTCAGCAATGGGAATATGACTATGACAACCCTCAAACTCGACAAAGACTTACAACTCTTTCTGTTTTCATTTTTTGGGAACTGAAACCAAGTCATTGGTTTCAGATCACCTAAATCTGAATTTTGATTTTTTTCTTTGTTTTGCTACAAGCTAATGTGCAATTTATTTAATATTTTGGGGGGAATGGGAATAACTGCACCTCCTAATCTGTTGAGTTTTACTGGGAATTAAATGAGAAACAGGTGAGATCAACTTTATAACTACATCAAGCACAAGTACTCAGTAACAATTAATTGTGGATGTAGGTTGGTTCTAAATATAGGATGTGTGGATTTTACCCAGTGATCTATCAAGTACATTCTAAAAGTACTATCTCAGAGTCATCATTATCTAAAGAGAAACAAAAGAATGACAAAACATAAAAATAAGCAAATAAAAATAGATTTTGGAGCAACTTAATAATGAAGTGTTTTATAATAAGCTTTTTTGTGGCTTTTCAGGATGAAAATATATTAATTTTTCCCTCATCATTTTAGGCAATGAACAATAAATTTGAAATCTCTATTTTCCATGGCTGTTCTGTTTAAGTCCAAATCAGTATATTTACATTGATTATCTTAAGAATAATTAGTTAATCAAATATACTTTAATTTATGTATCCATTTTGTTAATGACATTATAAGGGTCTAAATCAATCTTCTAGATTATCAAAATGCTTCCTAGGATCTGGATGATTAGAGTAGGAAAACAATCTTAGGCTATTTCTTCACTAATGGCAGATTTGCTACCAAGTGTCCTCATTTATGATGTGAATATTTATCCCATAGTCATTTTGGAGTAGCGATGTCAGTGTTCCAGTAAGCTGTGAATTAAAATCATTGGAATGAAGTTGTGTGCAGTAAAAATAGAGAAAAATAAAAACAACAACAATAAAACAAGCAATAACAACAAAATACAACAAGCTGAATTCCTCTAGAACTATATAAAAATAAGTTTAGTAATTTTATTTGTTCAACAAATGAATGCCATCTATGTGTCAGGCATTATGCTAGGATTTGGGAATAAAACTGAAACGAATTTATTCACTAACATCTGTGTAAAAGATTTCTCAAGTTACTTGCTGCTTTATGCCTGATGAGTAGGATCAAAACCTGAAGACATAATTCTCTGTCTATAAAGTCCTTATTTTTCTCACACGTTATGGTTTATATCTAGATGTCCCCTATATGCTCATAGGTGGGACTTTAGGGAGGTGATTAAATCAGGTGGGTACTATACTTATCTGTGAGTTTATAGCTAAATGTGTTGTTAAGATGCTGGGCCTGGTTGTAAGAGGTAGGTCACTGGGTGTATGGCCTGCAATGGTATGTCTCCCTCCTTTGTTCCTCCTTTCATTCTGCTTCCTCAACACCATGACGTGAATAGCTTTTCTTCTGCCATGCCCCTCTGTGATGCTGCCCTCCCTTGAAGCCTGCCCACTGTGGACTGAAACCTCTAAAACTGTAAAACACATACACAGAAATATTTCTCCTCATTTAATTTCCAAGTATCTGCTATTTTGCCCCAGTGATAAGGAAAATAACTAAGGCAGATTTTGGTACCAGAGAATTGAGATTGTTGCCAGGATTGTGATTCAGATGCCTTTGGAAATGGTTTGAGAGAGGAGTTTGGAAAGGTTTGGAGATGCTGGTTTGAGAAGCCATGGACTGCTGTAAGCCAAGCTTGATGGGGGGATTCTGGTCAGAGTTCAGAAGACTAGAATGAAGATAGAAATAAAGACAGTAAAGACAAGGCTGAAGAGGATTCCATTTGGAAGAAAGACTCTACTGACAGTTGGACTGGAGATCTTGTGTGCTATTCTCTGGCAAATTGCCTATGTTTTGCTCATGTTCTGAGATTAAGGGCAGCAATCTAATAAACCTGGAAAAAGAAATTTCATGGCACCCCAACATTAGGTTGAGGTTTTTAGCCAGGTTTGTACTGATAATCAAGAGTAAAAAGCTCATTTAGAAAGTTTTCAGTTTTATCAGAAAGAAAGAACCTATAAAGTTGTATCAGAGAAGAACTTGGTTACTGAAAATAGTAGCTTTAAAAAGAAGCCAAGTATTGGATCAGAACAATAAGTAAATGGCTTCGGGGCATGTAGATAACCAGGAAGACTCTGCCTTTCTCAGGCTGAAAATTGCAAAAGGGAATGACTTTGCTTTGAGAAGAGAGCTCCAGGGCACCAGGCTCCAGAATGGCAGCTGCCTACAGAATTTATTTCTTGGGATTCTTTTCATAGTGATCAACCATTCAGGTACTGGAGATATCTGCAGCCATGATACAAGGGAGCCTGACTACTACTTGAGCTGGAAGCAGACACTGGTGTCATCCATTTGGTGCTGGTTTTATAGGTATGCAAAATGCACGAGTTCAGTCAGATTTCAGAAGGCCTGGAGGGCCAGGCAGTGTGCCTGTGAAAGGGTAGTGCATGAAGCTGTGAGAGTAAAGCCAAAAGTTCAGTGGAGACCCCAGAAATTTGGAGAAGCCAGAAATGTGGAATGTCTGAGGGAAATAGCGAAGAGTGACCAAAGCCATCCCAGGAAGGAAGGCATGAGGGATATAACCATCTGCAATGCCATAGGGGTGGTACCACCCAAACCCTTCCAAGTTCATATCTCATGACCATAACTTGCTCCAGGTGCTGGACATGATGCTACATGATTTAATGTTTGTCCTGCTGTGTTTCAGTCTTGCTTTGATCCTACTCCTTTCTATGCTCCTGTTCCTGCCTTTTTGAATGGGAATGTTTATCCTGTGCCACTATATGTCAGTAGTGTTTATCTTTCTTTTTGAATTGTATATGGCCTCACAGCTAAGAGTTTGCTTTAAGTCTCAGAAGAGACTTTGGACTTGGACTTTTCAGCAATGCTGAAATGGTTAGGACTTAGGCAACTCTTAGAGACAAACTAAGTGTATTTTGCATAAAGAGATGTGCATAAGATTTTTGGAATCAAGGAGCAAAATATTATGACTTATATTTACATGCCCCCCCCTCAGCCTTCTGCAGTCATATGTGGGTCTTCTGGGAGGTGATTGGATCATGAGGGTGTTGTACTCATCAGTGAGTTGATAGCTAAATGCTTTGTTAGGATGTGGGGCCTAGCTGGAAGAGGTAGATCGCTGGGGCATAGCCTCCCTCCCTGACTTCTTTCAATTTCTGCTTCTCTGCCGCTGTACCATAAACAGCTTTTTTTCTTCCATGGCCCTGTGCCATGTCTCCCTGTCTTAGAGCCAGGCAACTATGGACTGAAACCTTTACAAATTGTGAGCCAAAAATAGACTTTCCTCCTTTTAATTGTGGGTGTCAGATATTGGGTCCCAGTGATGAGGCAAGTGACTAAGGCACTACAACAAGGTGTCTATTTTAAGAGTAATTGTTCATATATTGCCCTGATCTTCTCAGATCCTCTTCCCTAATTTTGTGCTCATCTATATTCCTTATAAGATATGTTATTAAATGATTGCATCTTTGCCCTAAATGGATTGGTCTTGCATATTTCAGTCTCCTTGCCTGGATAGGGAGGAAGAAAACTCTTGGACTTCTCTCCCTCTTGTTCTCCCAACACCTCGCAAAGCAGACTTATATATATCCAGTGGCTGTTGCAGGAATGTAGAAAGCCTATTTCTTTGCCAAGAGTTAAAGACAACTCTGAGGTGTAACTCATTCTCCAGAGCTCCCTATAGACTCAGGGTAAGGCTTCACCTGAAATTGCTTGCCTTCTTACGTTTTGTCTATTCTGCTATGTCTACGTTCTTACTGGTTTACTGTCAGTTTACCACTGTGATGGAATCTGTAAAATGGAGTAAGATAATGTGGTAATACTTAGCCATTAGTTTTTTTTAAAAAGCAGTTGTTGGTCAGTTAAAGAAGACTACTACTTCTGTATGAATATACAATTGGTATAGCCTAACATTTTAAAAACTATATAAAAACTTCTTTAATGATTTAGAAAATAAAGTTTCATAATCGGAAGTAATTAACAAAATAAAAATGTTTACTGATCATTTAGCCTAACATTTAATAAATGTTTTGCCTTAGAAAGCATTTTAAAAATATATATATTTGAGGGCCGGGGATTTGGCTCAGTGGTTTCGCCGTCTGCTGCACAAGCGCAAGGACTCGAGTTTGATCCCTGGTACAAAAAAATATATATATATATATATACCGAATCAGCCAGCTGAAGACAGGCAGGTCTGCGGACACGGTCCCGAGGTCGCCAGTCATGCTGAAAACACTGAATCAGCCCGCACCCCGGCAGCAATCCACTGGACACCCCCCCCACCCCGCTCCTTTGGCCTCTTCTCTGTACAGCCACCTGGTTCCACACTACAAAGACCCAGAGGACAATGAACCACTAGACCACTGTACTGGAGCTAATCAAGTTCTCAGCATTTAAAGAATTCCTACCCAGAGGTAGGGGCTTCTGAGCCACCATCCCACTGCTCCTGGTCCACAGGAAGGGGATGCCCGGCCACCATCCTTCCCGCCCCTACCAGCCCAGAGGAAAGGGCTGTTGGCCTGCCCTCCATCCCGCCACTCCTGGCCCAGAGATACGGGCTTCTGAGCCACCATCCCACTGCTCCTGGTCCAGAGGAAGGGGCTTTCGGGCCACCATCCCTAGCACTGCTCCAGGCCCCTGGCCCACCTTTCCCAGCTCAGAGGAGGTGAGCCACGCAGTCGCCAACAACACCCCCCACCTCCGCAGTTAAAATGAGAAAACACATAAATAAGTCTCAACACCGGACTTCCAGATCACCTACAGCAACCCCAAAGGGAAATGAGATGGAACACTCTGATACTCAACCACCTGGACCCACTCAACTGGCAACAAAA
>NW_004624762.1:20605101-20631684 GCF_000247695.1 Heterocephalus glaber | reverse complement strand
TATATACCACAAGATATAAATTACCTAATGCAAGTAAATACAGTAGTAAGATTTTAGCATGTGAACATTAAATATAGTAGGTACCATTGATTTATAATACAAAACAGTCATAGTTTTAGTAACAGACTCTGAACAGTATTCATGTTTAACATTTTATTTTACCCTGAGTAACCAAGAGAAAGTCATGAATACTTCCATTTACTTTTATTAATAAAGCAGATTTCCAATAACAATTGTGAAATTATAGTTTTATAAAACAGTGAATATATTAAAACAAATGTCATTGGAAATCTACTTGTTACATTTAGAAAAAATGATTTCCACTTCAGCTTTTTTATTTAATGTGTTTTCATTGTGGTTGTCAATTTTAAGTGGTTATTATGTTACTAAACATGCCATATTCTTCAATCTAATTCAAATTTTTCCAATTTTAAAGGACCATTGTTTTAAAATGAATCATAGCATAAATTCAAATACTGGAGAAACAGAAGAGGGAAGCATTAAAATTTTGAGCGATATTAATTAGACCTAGTGCATGAGAATTATTTGTCTTCAATTTCCCAAACATGTAAGAAACAAGGGAATGAAATATACATTGTGTTAATAACATAGTGCGTTGGGGTGAATAAAAGGAACAAATGCAAGCATAAAAAGTATATTCTGTTCTTCTCTCAGAAAAATAATGTAAATAAATAAAATAATTCTAAAAGGCTGTAAAACAATTCCATAGCAAGATGAATAAGGTGATGGAACTGCTTTACCCAAAGATAACATAGCAATAAAACAGTAAGCTCTCAAAGAGCAAATGGAAAATCTCTCACTGGACCATGTTGTTTGAGTTTTGGGGTCAATGGACAGATTGTTGTGTTTTGTATATGCTCTATAATACCATACTTTATATATTATCACTATGATCAGTGAAATTTTATGAACTAAACTTGAAGAGTAAGCAGTGGAAATACAGAGACACCTCTGCAAGTAATAGAAACAAAAGGTATGGTATAGCAGTACTCAAACCTTTTATTTATTAGTTGCTCTTCTTTCTCATAATCACTTGAAAGAATGCTCTGCACACCATCTTGAAAGTTACCTGATGAACTAATAATATATCTCAATAGTCTTACCAATTATGAAAATATTTGAAGAAATGCCTGAATGTTTTAATTGCCGAAGCTATTTTATTTCTTAAACAAAAGAAAAATGGTAGATTTACATATATACTTCTCATAAATTCTAGAAATATGGATAATATATAGAATGCCATCAAGAACACCTCCAGAATAAAATATAATATTTTTGTTTTTTCAGACTTTTTAGGGCCACTCTGAAGATTGATATGTGTATTCAGAATGGACTATTAATTGTGGGATAAAGAAAATAACAAAGAAGTATGTACTTTATTATTACAAATATAAGTCAAATGCACATTTGTATTTGTACACAATTAACTCATAATAATGTTATATGGTGGTAGAGGTGACAGAAAGAATTAAAGAGAAAGCAACAGAATTTTATTTTGACTGCATTGCTTGAAATGTTTACAATAAGGACATAGTCTTGGAACACCATTTTAGTATTTTAATTCTGATCAATCACTTTCAAAACACTTCAACTCCTATCTGTGCTCCAGGATCCCCATCTATAAAATAACAATTTCTAAGATTCTATCCTGCTTCATTATTTTAAGTATTAATGGAGTGATCAGAAATCAGGAGGACTCAACTGTTTTGAGACTTGCAAAAGAGCAAATACAAAGTTTGGCAGGGAGAAGGCATTAGCTAAAAAATTATTCATGGGAAAACTAAGGTCAAACCATAGTCTTTGAGCAAGGCCTGCATTAGGGTCTTGAGCTAAGGGTTGTGGCCTCAGATTGGCAGAGGTAAGAATCCCAGTTGAAGAAAACTCAGATAAACCACAGGGTGGAAACTGAGAGTACTTCCAAAATGCAGGGAGTTCCAAGACGTCAACTTGTACTGTTATTGATGGGAATTTCCAGAATAACCATCAGGCAGAGGTGTCCCATGATTCCAGTCTGAAGTCTAAAAGTAGTTAAGGTCTTGATGTTGGGAACATGACTTCAGGTCAGCAGAGGGAGGAATTCCTTGCCCTGGTGTTACTCCAGGTGAAAACACTGCATGGGCTGTGAGAAGACCAAACACTCCAGAATATGTGGAGCCACGCCTTACAGATGAGAGAAGTGAAGATTTAGCTGTGAGGTGATCGGGCACAGTGTAAGTGCTGTTGTCAAAGTTCAGCTTGTGGATGCTGGTAGATTGAGGCCAATATGAAGAAGTGGCAACCAGATAAGCAGAAAGAGGAGTGTCCCTTAACTGGCCAACTATTAAAGTGAGGACATCGAGTGAAGAATGTGGAAACCACCTGTTCCAGAATAGAGGAAGCCCCACTGAGCAAAACTCTGTCCCTTTTGTCAGTGTTGTAAGTCTCAGGTATAATTATGTAAATGAAGTGCCCACTGACTTGGGTCATGGGAAGCTGAGGATGGTAAAGATCTTAGTGTATGAGGCATCTCCACAAATCAATAGTGGGAAATCTTCATAGGCATTTTTGAATTTCAGGATAAGACACATTGTAGAATGAGGCAACTATCACAATAAAACAAAGGGGTTCCCACAGATAAGAACATGGTACCTGCTCCAGGCCCAGCATACCCCAGAATAATCGGGGAAATAAGCTGTCCTCTGATTTCTGCATTTGGTGTGCAGAGAAGTGATGCCTGCTCTGGGGAGTTCTGCCTAAGGTGAGCGGAGGTTCCAGATCCTGCCAGGAGTCAAGGTAAGATGCTGAGGACTGAAAGGAATCCTTGCTGGAAGGAAGGAGGGCATCCCAGAATGCTGTTGTGGCCTCTGAGAAAATAGGGGTTGATGGAGAGTGCTTTTCCCAGGCATTCTTCTTTTTTTTTTTTAATCTAGACACAGGTACTTTATTTACAAATATTTAGATTAATAGCATTTGTTACATCAAATGAAGAGTACAGCAGTCTGAATAAATCCTTCTGTCACAAAAACAGTAAGACCCACTGTAATTAACTTTGGGAATCAGAGTATTGCACCTAAACAAGCCGAAGTCTTCAGTTTGTGATTGCTACCTTATGTCCCAATGGGTGGGTTGTTTGTCTTCTTTTGTAAATATATACACACACCAGCAGGTCATGGTCTCTAGGCGAATCCCTAGTGATGCAACAGCATAAGCAAAATGGATCACTGTAAGTCTTTAATAGAACATATCAACCTACTCTAGAAATCTTATTTTTAAAAAAATTAAAGACAAAAATAAAGATGACTCCACAAACCATCCAAATCCTATTTTCTGCACATTCCAGTTTTGGCTTTATTTAACATTGACTGTACAATACTCTGGAACTATATGTTTATAACTCAGAGAGATGTAATTTAACTTTAGTGTCTGTAAAGTGGGATTTAAAATGTGTACTTTAAACACAGCAGTTGAACTGAGTGCATTTTATGAGATACGTTCGGGTTTACCTGCCCTATACTTCAGATAACTTCCCAACTGCCAGCCACTGAACCATACACTCAATTAGAAATCAACAGAAACAAAGAAATTAGTAAACAAATATTTGTTGTCTAAAGAAGATTCTCTTGCAATGGATATTCTTCCAGTGGCCAAACCACCTAGTACAAAGCGTAACTTATCAGCACAAACACTGAAACTCCATTAGAAACACTTTCCCTTTTACAAAACAATTTATGCCAACATGACATAAAATAGCCCCTCATACCAACACAAGGGATAACCCTGGATTATTTCACTACAGTGTTAAAAATGCACAATTTAAAATCCCTTAACAGCTGACTTGTGGTTCTGGCTATCTGCTTTAGAACATGACCATTCCAAGAAGATAACGGTATAAAAACTTAAAATGTGCAATAATAAACCCAGGCTGTTTTCTTTTTCTGTACAGTAAGGCAAGAATGCAGCCTGTAATGCAAACGTTTACAAAAAGAGAAAAGCAGGTTAGCACACTGCCAATTGCACAAGAAGACTTAAGAAAATCAGCAGGTAAGCCACAGTTCAAAGATGGAACAGAATCTGCTAGTGTTAATCTGCTGACCCTAGGAGCTTTTTCCCACCACAATGTCCTCAAACTGCCAGCACCAAGGATGGAGCCAGTTCTACTTGTGAACTGCAGTTGTGTGTATTTCCTTGTGTGAAATGGCAGGGAATAACATGGTCACATATAGGTCATGCTGTACAAATTGGTATTTTATACTGTTCCAATGCCAGTAATCAATTTATTTTCTTCATTAAAATAATATACACAGAGTGTTTTGTTAGCTTAGTTCCTTCAAATTTTATACATATTTACTTTCTGTTAAAGAGAAAAGGATAAAATTATGTAAAAAATAAAGCTATTAAGCACAAGAGAAAAGATAAATGGATATTTTTCCCTGTGCAAGGCTAAGACAGAAGCAAATATGAAGAAAAATACCACCCCACAACGGAATTTATCCAACAAAACAAAAGCAGTTACAGAACCCCTTCTCTACCATCAGAAGTCATTACACAGCAATGAACTTATCAGCCACAAACAGACATACTCGTACAGTTAAAGATGGGAAGAAAGGCCAGAGATATCACCAAATTAAACCGTACAGCAAGACAAAGCCTTGCAAAAGAGGGAGGGTAATTATTTTTAAATTATTCTCTAATTGACAAATGAAAATTGTTTATATTCATGACATACAACACAATGTTTCAATATTTGTATACATGGTGGAATAGCTAAACAAATCAAATTAACATGTTTATTACCCTATATTCTTATCATTTTGTAGTGAGAACTCTTAAAGTCTAGTCCCATGTGTGAGGACTTCCTTGTTAGAGGAAGCAAGCTTCAGCTTAGTAGAAAGAGCAGTCTCAGGCCCTCCAGATTTCAAGATATGACTCTGAATGGGGATTGAGAGAGGCCCACTTCACAACAGAGTAGATCTCACAAATGAGAGCTTGGCCCCAGTAGCCCACAGAATAGATGTAAGACTGAGTTGCTGTCTTGGTTGTGCTAGGAGATGAGGACACTTCTGAGGAGTGGCACCTCGGATGAGGAGAGGGAGGAGTCCCAAACTCTGCCCGGAGTCTTTCCCTGATTTTTGCCTCAGGAGTCTGAGGGAAGTGAAGGCCTTGGTATAAAAGGTGCATCCTCTAGTTAGTAAAACAAGAAACTTGTGAAACACCTACCCCACACTAGAAGAGGTTACACAGGGCCCCACCCTGTCATCCTCCCTGAGAGGTGCTCAGGAATAGTGGTTGGAATTGACATCCTCTCAGTCTGCCTTGGGAATGTAAGTGCTGAAGACTATGAGAGGCTCTAAGGGAAAAGGCCTCTGTTCAGCAGAGGAACAGTTGCAATTTCTCCCAGTTCTCAGCATAAGATTCTGAGCGGGAACTAATAGGAGCACCTATTCCAGAACAGAAGGATTGCTCAGATGAGTTCAGGCCCTGATATCAGCCCTGGGAGGACCAGGAATAGCTGTCAGATGGAGTTGCTCCCTGATTTCCAACTTCAGTTTACAGGAATGTGAAGCCTGTTCTGAGGAGTCCTGTTTCAGGTGAGCAGAGGAGTCATAGGCCCTTCTAGGAGTCAAATTAAGATGTTGAATGAGGACTGAGGGACTCCCTTCTCCAAAATGGAGAAAGTCTTTCCAATCTCTATTGTCGTCTGTGGGGATGGCGTGGCCAGGAATGGTTTCTCTTGACTTTTGCCTGGAGAGTTAAAGGATGGTAAGGACTTTGGGGTGAGGGGTGTAGTGTTGAGTCAGTAGAAAGGAGTCCTAGCCCCTGCCAGAAATCTAGATAAGACACTGAATGGGACTGGGGGAACCACACAATTGAGAATAGTGGGATCCCTGCTGTCAGATCAGGTAGGCCTTAGGATAGCTGTCAAATGTTATGCTTTATGAATTTATACCGGGACATCTGAAGATTGTTTCCGGTCAGCAAAGGTAGGAACCTCAGTCTCTATAAGGGGTCAAAGTAATGACCCAGAATGAGAACTTGGGGGACCACACACCTCAGAACAAAAAGCCCCAACAGAAATTTGCTACACATTTTCACCTTTTGGAGGCATTGCCTGATTAGGACTCCCTTACTTCTTTTCTGGCAGTATTACCTGTCTGACTTGCCTGGTTGAAAGGCTCTGGAAGAGGCAGTCAGTTTGAGGCACTGAATCAATTCTTTCTTCCTCAAGTATCTCAGGATAAGCCTTGTATTGGCAGAGGGAGGAGTCCCAGATGTTTCCTAGCAATATCAGGGAATTCGACCAGATAAGGCACTCTAAGCTAGTGAGGGACAAAAGAAGGATAAGAAGTAGAGCAATTTCTTGAGCTCATGAGGGAGATCATGTGTTAAACAAAGTCCAGAGAGCCTACAGCAGGACAGCCATCAGAGATCTGTATCAGTTCAGCAGAAGGGTGACCTGGGTTGGGTATTCAGGACAATTTACATGGGTAGATGTGGAAATACTCTGACTTACCACTCTCTGATGGAAGTTTTTGGATGATCTGTGTGGAAAGATCCACTGGATGAAAGGATCAGAAGCCTATCAGACACCCCAACCTACTTAAAAGTCCTTGCTATGTATTGTCAGGGAAAATATAACTGGCTTTGGCTGCATCATCCAGTGATATTACTAATGGGTTCTGTGAGAGGAAGGGACATCTCTTGACAAACCTAGAGGCTCAGTGCCAATTTGCCTGGGCTGGAAGCTATCTTTGTATCACTGGAAAGCAGGTACTTCTTGCACTGAGGACAGTAGACCCCTACTCCCACATTGAAGTTATGGCTACATGAATGGGTGGAGTTAATGAATGGTGACAGATAGTTGAGACAGGTCAAGTACCAGGAGTCCTGGAATTGAACAGGCAACTGCAAGGGGCGATAAATTAATTGGAGGATGTCTTGGAGCTAATTAGCTCAGGGACTACAGATAAAGAGTGAATATGGGTATGTCTCTGAAAAACAATCCACCTAGTGTTTCTAGCTCAGATTGCCTTCTTTTGGTTGCTGAACTTTTGGGACATCGGTGGCTAGTAATGCTGTTGTGGGTGTTTGCTGGACTATGTTGCCTGAGGTAGGGATATCCTATTCTGTTCAGGCTGATATAACAAAATATAAACTGAGTGACAATAATAAGAGAGATTTATTTCTTATAATTCTAGAGCATGAAGAGCTTAACATGCAAATAGATTTGGTATCTGATAAAGTCTCACTTCTATGCTTCTATATGTCAGTCTTCTTGCTGTATCCCTACATGGCACAAGGACAAATGATGTCTACCTCCAAGGCCTCTTTTATAAGTGCACTAACACCATTCATGAAGACTTCCCCTATAATCTAATCATATCTGTAGGGCCTTGACTTCCTAATCTTGGGTGTTGGGGAAATGTCAACATTAGGTCAATTACAAGAGGATTAGCTCCAGGGCAGATAAGTGGAAGTGAGCTGATGGAGATGGTGCCTTTCCTTGTTAAACTGATGAGGGCTGATGGAGATGTTGCTAGCATCTTCACATCTAAGACAAGGATTTTAGGGCTAATAAAGGAGCTGTTCACAGTCACACATTTAATGACTGATTTCCATGAAAATTTTCCAGTTAGGTGAGCAGTTGTAGCATTTTAGGATTCTTCTGTGGAGTCATTCACCAGGGGACAGGCTACAAATTTTTGATACTTTGATCCATCCATTCATGCAGTCATCAAACATTTATTGAACACATTCTGATGGAAATCTTAAGTAAACAGAAGAGGAAATGGCAAAGAACCTGATTCAGGCTGTAGGTGTGAGGATGGTGAGAAGACAAATTTGAATTCCGGGAAGATGTTGGGGACTATATGAAAGTGTGGGACATATGAAAATTGGCTGCTAGGTAGAAGCTGTTCCTCTGAGCTGAAATGAAAGATAAATGAAGATAAAGAGTTATTGGTGATTTGAATTAGAGCAGGTAGAGATAGGAAGTACACGGTGGATGGGGTCAGTACCGGTAAATGATAACATTCTGCTGGTTTACCAAGTGACATTCAGACATCCAGTGTGAAATAGAAAATGTGAATTTGTTTATCAGGTTATCTTCTGGAATGGAGATTAAGTTTAGCTGTACCAGGAAAGGGTATGTAAAAATATGTGAGCTCAAGTGCTGTACATACTGTGATCTACATTTTGTCATCTTCCCTGAAAACATCATTGGAGATCCAAATTGCATAAGGCGTATTCAACTCAGGGAAAAGTGTAAAGGACTAAAATACTAAACCAAAAATCCAACCACAAAAGTTTCCCTTATTTCCTTAAGATCTCTTTTCAAAGTATGCATTTGTACCTTTGCCTATGTATTTCCTATGCTTGCATATTTGTAGCTTATACATAAAGCTATATATCCTGAGCTCAATGTGATTAAATGGAGTTTGAGGCCTCACCTGAAATTATATCCTTACTTAGCTTCTTTACTTTTTTTAATGCAGCCTTCTTCATTCCCATAATAGTTTTACTTGAGAGCAAATTCTTAATAAAACACTTGCATTTGAAGTTTTGACATAGCTGAAAAAACATCTCCTACTAAGCTGTGACATATTTCATGTGCAATTAGGGATAATTTAAGTTGAATAATCTATTAGAATAATGTTTGTTTAATTCTTTTAATACTCTTTGCTCAGTAGTTTCATCTGCCTTTCAGTTTACTCCTTCGATAAATGAACATAATGGCTAGCATGTCCTTTAAGGCAGTAGATCTCAACTGAGGTGATTTTAACACCTCCCACCTCAGGAAATATTTGATAATTTCTAGAGACCCTTTGATTTCTCCAAACTTAGGAGGGGTGCTACTGGTGTTTTGAGTGGGTAAAAGGCAGGATGCTGCCTAACACCCTATAATGTTCAGGATAGTCCTTCACAACAGAAATTGTCCACACCCAAATATCTACCCTTCTGCTGTCTAGAAATCTTGATCTAAGGTCCTGTGTGCTTCTTTAAATTTTTTTTCTTTTTATTAGTACATGTTCGCAGTACATAATGAGCTGGTAAGTGTACATAACACATCTTAGCTCTTTTTTCATTTCTTCTCATTTCCCTCCCTTCCTGCTCCTTCCATCTTCTGGTCTCCTTCCTATTTGCAAAAGCTTTATCTCCATTTTTTTAAATTCTTTTTTTTTCCAATCCCCTTTCCCATTGCTCTCCTCCCTCCATTTCTTGGTTCCCTTCCCTTGTTCAAAAGATCTATCTCCCTATTTCCTATCATCTATTATTTTGCTCTTTATTAATATTTTGGGTTTTTCATATAAGAGAAACCATGTAATATTTATGCTTATGCCTCTGGCTTATATTACTTAACATTATGGTCTCAAAGTGCATCTATTTTCCTACAGATGACTCAAGTTTATCCTTCTTTATGGCACAATAATACACCATTGTTTATAAATACTTCATTTTTCTTTATCCAGTCATCTGTTGATGGACATAAAAGCCATTCCAGAATTTAGCTATGGAAGTGCATATATTCCTATCTGCTTCTAAAATTCAATGAATTTTTGAATATATCTAAGTCGATAATTATGTCAGTTTTTATTTTGAGTTAGAAACAATACATTTTAATCCTATCCAAAACTGGTCAACCCAGTTAGATATCATGATACTTACCAGGTAATTACTGGTATGTTTATACGAAATGATGGTTAGTTAAGGTAGATTACCTCTGTAAGAACACACAATTTTTGTAATCTAACAGTTAATGACCTGCTTGCTGCTTTAGAAAATACCTTTTTAGGGCCAGGGATTTAGCTCAGTGATTCTTCTGCCTGCCTTACAAATGCCAGGTCCCGAGTTTGATCCCCCGTGCCAAAAAAAAAAAAAAAAGAAACATAAAACAAAATACCTTTTTAAAAAAGGTGGACCAGTTGATGAAAATTAGATGATGAAAGTAAGTACAATGTTAATTTCTTTTACATAAAGTGACAAAATTTAACAAATTAAATACCACATGTAACATGTCATTTTATAGCACACAATAATCATAATCAGTTTAATTAAAATCTATACAATTTGCACTTTTTCAGCCTGTACCTTAATCTCAGTAACTGAGATAAATTAATTTAATACTAATTTATTGTTCATAATAGAGGTTTACAATGACAGTTGCCATGGTGCCATTTTATGGGAGAGTCAACATTGTAAAAGGAGCTGTGATTGGAAGTCCAATTGTATTTGCCAAAACAGTTCCTATTTCATTTTTTACTTACTATGTATCATGTATCATGGCCATTGTGAATTGCATGTGTTTAATGTGCCATTAAAACAACTTAAATCAAATGATGTAATGTTATACTCTCTAGTTCTGTACTTTACCCATTTTAAGTTCAATTGCTTTATAATGAAGAATAATTTAGAACCAAACACTGGAGCAAATGAAGAAGAAAGTGTTACAATCTCATCATAATAGAATGAATTCCATGTACTGTATAAAGAGTCTCTTTCTGTAAACCCTCATAATATATATGAAGATATATATTTTAATATATATTCTATACATATATTCATGTATATATATTCATATATATATCTTTATATATATGAAAAACAGAAACAAGTGGAAGGCAGATTAAGACCAATTTTGGTGGATTAATGATAACATACTTGAAAGTGGATAAAGAAAATGAAATGAAGACATAAAACATAAATTAGAAAAGTCGAAGCTTGTTTCTGCAGCCTGCCTTTACTCTTGTTTCTAGTTTCAGAAAGGAATGTAAATAAATCAAAATATTGCAAGCTTAAAGAAATGTAAGATGGTTTAGTTTAAGCAATTGTTTTACCCAAGTACAGCATAACAATGACAGTGCTTTCCTAAGGGGAAAATGGCAAATATCTTACTGGTCCTGTGTTTAATATTGGAACACTTAGGTCTTCAGAAGTTAAGACAAGAGTGTCATGGTTTGTATGTCTTTTCCAACCTGCTATTTGATATTTCATTATCATATTTCTTTATGATCAGCAAGATTTTGCAAAATTTACCTTGAAGAACAAGAATTCCTAATTCAGAAGTAAGTTTATACCAGACATAAAATATACAATTGCAGTCTTCAAACTATGTTTCTCAAATTTCTTATAATCCACAGGAAAAAAAACAACTTGCCATTATGAGCAATATCTAACATGTTGATTGTGAATCCCAGCACCCTTACTACTCAAGATAGTTTTGGAAAGTATTTGCAGGTGTTTTAAGTAAGAGTTAACTAGTTTTTATTTTTGATAAAATAAAAATCTATCCTTAAAGTATGTACTGAGTATGTAAATGTAAAAAAGTATGTAGAGTATTATCAGAGACATCATCATTCCATAAAATAATAAAATAGTGCCATCTGTGCATCCAGAATCTATGGACACTGATAGGAAAAAATATCCGTGATTTGTTATTAATTGGGAGGAAGAAAATTACAAAATGATATGTACTACTATATTATTACATTTATATAACAGCTAAACAGCCAAGTGTGCATTTATCTCAATGTATAATGAATCATAGTAAGGTTATATGGTGGTGGGATTGTGAGAAAGAATTGAAGAAAAGTTAAAAAGATTATCTTATTGTAACTGCATGTTTGAAATTTTTGCAGTGAGAAAATAGAAGATCACTGAAACATTTTAACTCTGTTAAATAACAAATCACTTGGAAAACACTTCATCCCCAGTCATTCTGGTTGCAACAGTAGAAACAGTTGATGACACGATGACACATAAAAGACGTTTGTTTAATTATCATAGATATATGTTTTCATCCTTTCTCTACCACAAACCACCTGGGTGATCCTAGAGTAATGAGGATTTTTCTGTGCCACATACTCTCTATCCCTACGAGAAAACTTAAGGTCTTGTCTTGCTTTGGTATTTCAAGTATTTGTCAACTGATCAGAAGTTGGTTAAAAGCATGCATCAATCCAATGGCCTATGTTGGCTCTTTGAACTCTGCTTCCTGGTTGAACAACAATATCTTTTTATGAAAGCGAAAATTAGCCCTCATAATAAGAGTCTTCCCAAAGATACATGGATAAGGGCATGTAAAGAATGTTTATATACAAGACCACATCACAGCTGGAAATATGACAAATGACCCCTTTCTTTGTTTGATTATTGCTCATAAATGATGTGTCCAAGCCAGTATTGTTTTCCCATCACCTGACCTATTGCCTGGAATATAATTGCTGAACTACTCCTTCTTCAAAGTAAAAACTAATACATATCCCGTTGGTAATATCAAATTCAAGCCCAAATATATAAACAGCCCCATTCAAATCCCTATTATGGAATTGGTCAAAAGTCTCATGTGGGATTTGTTCTTACTTGCTTCAGTCAACTAAGCAAACCTGATTTTGTTTTACTCCAAATGTGTTTCTGCTTTCCCTTGACTCCTGAACTTTAATACTTCCTTTTGATCATCAAAAATACGACTCATAAACTGCATCTTCTGTCATAAGCTACAGCTGTAGTGCAGAAAAAGACTTACTTTGAAATCTTATTGAAACAAAACATACAAACAACACGAGAGAGGGATTAGTCTACATTCTTTGAAGCTAAACTTGTTTATACTCTCAAATATCCTTCCCATTCCGTGTGTTTACATCACTTCTTTAATTACTTAGGCCTTTCTTCTTCAAATAACATAAAAGACATCCACTGATTACAGCCAATTATATTTAGAGATGTATATATATATAAAATCCTTCAGTATATTTGTATTAGTTATTTCTGCGTAACAAATTACCCCGAATTTAGTGACTTAAATCAACAAACATTTATTATCTCATAGTGCCTAGAGGTCAGGAATTAGAGAGCAGCTTAGGCATATAGTTTCAGATGGCTCAGGGTCTCTGATGAAGTTGTAAGAAATCTTTCCTTCAAACTTATGAGAGATCTAAATAAATGCTTTGACCTAAATTAATTTTTTGTAAATCTATTTCCCTACTAATAGGAATACCATTGAATAATTGTGGTCTAATCAGATATTTTAATGTTTTCCACATATATAAAACCATCTAAAGGCCTCATAAAAATCCTATGAATACATTTTTTTTATATGAAGAAACTGAGGCTTAGGCAGTTTGAGTGTGTTGCCCTCTATCACATAGTTATGGGAATACAGAATAAGGTCATGGACGCAAATTTATCTGATAACCTAAATAGTCCTTTCAGTGAAAGATCAGAACTTTAAGAGAAAATGAAATAATTGTAATAACTAGAGATAAATGTGAATGTTCGTTAAGTAGAACTTTATTTAATAACATGAATGTTTACATGTATGATCTCACTTAATCAAGTACATTTTTTTAATCAAGTCTTATTTACAATTCCTAGGCTAGATAAATCTCCCAACTGGTATAATCTACATTAAAAGAATTTCCAATTATGGAGAACATTCATGTGTAGTCCATGTCAAATGTCATGGAATGTCAAATTTTCTCCAACTTGGTATCCGAAGTTGAAGCTATTATATTTTTCCTTTGTATCTTTAGTTCCACTTTCCTCTGGACTTTTCCTCCTGAATACTGTTCTTTTTCTATGAAACAGAGAAAGAGTAGGTATTTATTTTTATGCTTTTTCATAAAATGACTATGTTTTTTGAAAACAGTTTGTTAAAAATTTCATTTTTAAAAAATTTTTCATTTTGAGGCATTTATTTGTAATGGTAGCTATTTAGAGAAGCAAAGGACTTAGAGAGCAGTTAAGCAGCACCTAAAACTTTAAATATTTAATGTTTGCAAAAGAAGACTAATCTGTAGCTAATTTCATGTAGTACTTTCAGCACTGAAAAGTATGGATACCAGAGAGAGAAGGAGCACTGGAAGTAGTGTAGTTAATGTGAAATTATTTTAAGTAGGGTCACTCATATGTCTCACATATGCAATTTAAATATATGTCAAGTGAAGCTGTGGACATTTTCTCTGATCACAACATTAAACATTAAGCTAACAGCGTACTATAAATAATTCAAGATTTAGAGTAGGAAAGAAACGGTTTCAGATTCTAACCTTATCATTATTATTTATGTAACCCTAAGCAAACTAGTGCACCTGTAACTGTTTAGTTGTAAAATAGGAGGTAATTTTAGCTAATTTTCTTTTCTTTACTTTTAATTATTGCTAATTTTTTTCTGGTTGTGGAAAAGATTAAAATTAATGTAGGTAATTTGCCTAAAACAGAGTAAAAGCTGAGGGAGGAAGTTTTAATCAGTGTTAGTGTACCTTTAGTTATCTGCTAATGGAAAATGTGCAATTTTAGGAGTGCTATAAAGAGAAATATTCCTCTATTCCTTCCTAGGAACTCAGTTCTTAAATCCTCAATACTTGCATCCCACTTTTCCTTGGGTCAGTTTACCTACATTCAGTAAGTACTGATGCTTGAAGCTGCCTTAAGGAGTATGATTTTTCTTCAATACCAGGAAGTAGTTTTCTTTTTTTTTTTTATTAAGTTTATTGGTATATTTTAGGTATCAAATACAGTTACATTCCTCTTTGGGATCTTGTACCTTTACATGGTGTAGCTTAGTTCTTATTTTTTTCCCCATTTCCCTGCCCTCCCTTCACCCCCTTCACCCTTCCCTATTTACAGAGTCTTTGTTTCCATTTCTCATATTTTTTCTTTTCCCTTCTTTCCTTTCCCCTACCCTTCCCACTTCCCCTACTCCTTTAGGCCTTTACTTCCTATTTCACATTATCAATTATACTATTTGAATTTTATTTACACTTTCAGTTTCTCACACTAGAGAAACTATTTGGTATTTACACATGTGTGTCCTATTTATTTCACTTAAGAGTATGGCCTCAATGTGCATCCATTTAGCTATAAATGTCTCTAGCTTCTCGTTCTTTATGGGAAGTAGTTTTCTTTGTGTGAAGTTTCTAGATGTTAAAAAGACGATTAACTCAGTTACATTTCTGGTTAGTAGACTGGAAATTTTAGATTTTCATCTGTTCAAGTGTAAGCAATACTTTCAAATGAGTTCCCAAATAAGGGAACTAAGGAATTTGTGTAAGAAATACTTTCAAATGAGTTCCCAAGCAAGGGAATACTAAGGAATTTGATTTTGCTAGCTCCATAAAAATGGTTAAATTTGTGTTTGTATTTCCAATCTTTGCTGCTTATAAAGTTCATAGACAAGAAAAATTTTTAAAAATTGTAGTTATATTATTTTATTTACTCACAGTCAGAAAAACTATCCTACAAGAATTTATAACTAATTCCTAATCAGTTTATCAAGTTCTTTGAATGAACAGCTTCCAAAAAATAAATGATAGGATGATAGAGCTTTATAAACTAACAATCATATTAATTACATGTGTTTCATCACAAAATGTATGGAAATAGAAAGATAACATTCCACTGGCCCCAAAACTCATAACAGTCTGATTATTGCAAACGACTAGAGGTGTTTATTTCATCTGTAGGAAACTTTATAAGGCCTGGTTTGTTTGAAGATGCAAAATTTGAGAGACTTGAAAGGAATTTGCTCTCTCCTTATTCTGTCAAGAAGAGCTCACCAGTCAATAGGGACTCAGTTCAGTCCTACAGTAGGTTATGTTTAAAAACCTTTTCTATTCCTTATACAAAGAAACTTTTACAAGGAGTGCTTTTGGTTTTCTCCCCAAATCCCACCTCTATAAACTTCCCCTGCAGTTTTGCGGCTTGAAATATACAGTACAGAGAGTCCACATCACTTTCTACCTACATACCAATGTGGCAAGTACATGTTGCCATGGAGATTACACTGAAATATCTATACCAACTAAACTTCCATTACCCAAGATCCAAACTAGCCAAAATGCTATGATATTGGAATTACTTACAACAAATCAGTTATAAATGATAAAATAATGGGATGGAAATACAGGTAAGATTGAAAGTTTAAAAGGTAATGTAAGATAATTAAATTTCTTGCTGATTTTTAATACTTGCTACATTTATTGGAATGTAAATTTCTGAAGACTTTATTTATCACTCACATCCCAACATGATGGCTGGCATATAAGTGAGACTGAAATGAACTGAAATTCTTGATTCAAAACTAGTTCTTTTTCTAGAAATAAAAACTAAGGTAAGTTCACAGTAGCCTAAGTGCACATCTAACTCCTATTTTAGTAAGAGGGCTAGCCAGGTGTTTATACTGAGCCGCTTGCTGGGAAAACCAAAAATGCCAGATGACATATAAAAAGTAACTTTCTTAAAATCGTTGTTGAACTGATAAAAAAGGAAAGAGTAATCAGGCCCAATCTATGTGTAAACTGAAACCAGGTAATGAATTTGAGCACAGAGGCAATTTTGCCCTGAGGGAATTTACTGAATTTGATTGTAAGTGTTCAAAATCCTGGCTTAAAGTACAAAGGACAAAGTGCAGGCTGCTCAAGCTTGAACACTAATAGAGATCTTCTCTTTGCAAATATGCTGTTATACGGACTATCTTCTCAGGAAAAATGAGAACCAGAGTTAAATGTGCCTGACCAGCTACTCACTCTCAAGAACTGCAAGGAATACAGCCTGGATGATGAGCAAAGGAAGTGGTCTCAAATATTCAAAAGCAAATGATTCTGATCTCACTCATACTTCCCCAGATAAGAGGAAAATGCAATATTTCCCCAAACAAGATTTATGCTACCAGATCCCTGATACAGAAACCTGAGGATAAAAGTACTATAAGAGCAATTCATGTCGGGGATTTAGCTCAGTGGTTTCATCGCCTGTTGTGCAAGCGCAAGGACCCTAGTTCGATCCCTGGTACCAAAAAAAAAAAAAAAAAGAAAAGAAAAAAAAAGAGCAATTCATAAGTCAATTGTACTCTTAAATATAGATGTAAAAGCCCTAGACATATTAATAATAAATAAAATCTGCTCTATATAAAAAGAATGATACACTTGCAAAGTGTTAATTTACCACTAGAAAGTTACCTGATGTAAGTTATTGGATTATTGTAAAAAAACTTCATATATTCATCTTAATGAAAGAAAGCACATGATAAAACTGAACATATAAGCAGGGTAAAAAAGAAAAATATCTCTTAGCAGCCTAGGGATAGAGAGGAATTTTTTAACCTGCTAAAGAGAGAAACACTTTCAAAGATTTCCATTTGAAATGAGGATGCTCTACATAGCTGTTCAACATTGTATTGCAGGTCCTTATTTCCATAGTAAAGCAAATAATATAAACAAAGTATTTTGGAATTGTGTAGAGTAAAAGAGTACTGTGTACAATTGTAGAGAATTATTTCATTCTATAAAAATGATACAGTCATCTATTTAAATAGTATAAAATATCTGCAGTAATATATGTGAGAAATAATGAGAATGTGAAGTTCCCTGGGTAGGAATACTTATAACAACATTAATTACATATTCATTAATTGGGAAAAAGTATAAGTATAAAATTATTAAAATAAAATAATATTTGCAATAATATTAAAATATCAATACCTGGGTGTAAATATAAGAAGCATTTATATGAATTTTTAAAATAAAATGTACAGCCCTAAGGCAAGTATTTAAAGAAAAAAATAAGTGAGTGTCTTACTTTTCTTGTTGCTGAGACAAAATACTCAACACCCCAAGTTAAAGGAGGAAAGGTTTATTTGTCTCATAGTTTGTAGAGGTTTCAGTTCAGAGTTGTCTGGTTCTAAGGCAGGGTGTCATGTCAGAAGGGCATCACAGAGCATAAGTGGTCCATGGCAAAGCAGGGCAGGCAGAAGGCAGCAAGCAGCAAGCAACAAGTAAGGACAATACACAAGTGACAATAACAGCTTCTTTCTGTCCATTTATATTCTATCTAAGCTAACTTCCCTGAGGGCAGGTTGCACTCACACCCAGAACTATGCTAATCTAATCAGTGGATTAATTTAGTAATCACACACTCTTAATACCACCATCACATGTTCTAGATCCAGCCACCTCTGAAAAAAAAAACAAACCACTTACGATGGCAAAAGACTTTGGTGGGGACATCTAGATACAAACCATAACAGTGATGAAATGTGCATTTTGTTAAAAACTTCAGTAGTCAGTATGTTGACTCTGTCCAATTATTTTCTATAAAGTTAATGGACTCCATGTGGAAACCCAACAGTACTTTTGTGAAATATGAAAAGTTGTTTCTAAACTTTATATGAAAGATAAAAATGTAAGGGGAATCAAGATTCTCCTAGAGAAGAACAAGGTGAAGAAATTGTATAACTAGATATTGAGGCTTATTCCAAAATGATGGTAACCATGAATTTAAAACATTTGTGCTTGGAGAGAACATAAACTAAATGGGGTAGAATAGAGAACACAGAAGCTGACCAAATCATATATGGATACTCAATACTCAATATATGAAAAACAGGGACATTTATTGATCAGGAAGGAATAATGGACTTATCAAGAAATGGTGTTGGCTTTATTTGGAGACTATGGATAAAAAATAAAACTTAGAAAAAAGTCAAGAATATCCTCTCTCATCACAGCTATTCGCCATTGTTTTCTAAGTCCTAGCTAGTTCAATAAGGTAAGACAAACAAAAAGTATATAGTTTGAAAGAAAAATAAAATTGTCATTATTTCCAGATGATGTTATTATCTAAATAGAAAACATGAAAGATCTTGAAAAGGAAACAAAATAACTCCTATAGCTAACAAATTTTCAAGGTCTCAGAAACAAGATCAATTTTCAATAGTCAATGACTTTCCTAGCTATAAATGATAAAAGCTTTGAATTTTAAAATAAGAAATCTTTACCACTTATAATAGCACGAAAATTGAAGTGAATTTGTATAAATCTAGCAAAACATGTGCAAGATATACACAAATACCTGAAAAATACTAATGATAGAAACCAAAGAACATACAAATTACAGAGAAAATCTGTGTGCGTGGATTGGCACAATCAGCACTGTTATGATAACAATTATACCCAATGTGATCTAAAGATTTAATACAATGCCAATAAAAATACCATAAGTTTTTATATAAATCCATTTATACACTGATTCTGAAATTGATATGGAAATGCACAATTGCTAGAAGAACCAAAACAATTTTGTAAAGGAAGAACATAGTTGGGGGATTTATGATTTACTGTAAAGTGAAAATAATCAAAGCAATGTGTTACTGGCAAAAGGATAGGTTTCTAAGTCATTTCCAGGTACCAAAGTCTACATGAACCTTGATTGTTGTATAACAAGTGAACCATGAACTTGGCAGCGTAAAAATGACATCCACTAAGGAGCTCATGATCTGTAGGTCACAAGTGCAGGCACAGCCTGACTGGATTCTCTGCCTAGAGTCACACAATCCTAAAATCAAAGTACCAGGCTGTGCTCTCTTCTAGAGCTCAGCATTCTCCTCTAAGTGTTTGTGATTGTGGTGGTGTTTAGTTTCTGGCAGTTTAGGACTGGCTCCCAGTTTCCTTGTTGGCTGTCAGCCAGGGCCCACTCTCAGCTCCTAAAAGCTGTCAATATTCCTTTCTTCTGGCCCCTCCATCTTCAGAGCCAGCAATGGAGACTCTCCTCTGAATCAAATCCCTCTCATTTTTAAAATCCTTTTCACTAGAAAGAGCCCAGTCCCTTTTCAGGGATCAAGTGATGAGATGGAGCTCACTCTTTCCCATTGAATTTTGCCTCTCATTATATTCATATGCTAAAGCCCTAATCCCTCACTGTGACTATATTTGGGGATAGGGATTTTAAAGAGGTAATTAAGGTTAAATAAAGTTATAAGGATGAAGTCCTAATCCAATAGGGCTGCTGTTCTTTCAAAAAAAGGGAGAAACATCAAGGGTGATTAGGCATAGAGGAAAAGCCATTTGAGGACACAGTGAAAAGGTCACAAAGAAAGACTCTCACCATAAATCAGCCCGTAGAGCACCTAAATCTTAGATTTCTAACTTTCATCACTGTAAGAAAATAAATTTGTGTTAAGGTACCCAGTTTGTGATATTTGTTATAGGAACTTGCGTAGACTAATATACCAATTAAAATAATATTATTTTCTTAAATTACATACCATAATGTAACCTAACCACATAATTTATATCTCATCATATTCATAAGTTTTTCTTATACTAAAGACCTGTGGATTATACGAAAGTATGCATCAATAGTGGTCATTTTATTTGTCTAGCAACTTCATTTGCAATATCAAAAGCATAAAGAAAAAAGAAAAGAAAAGAAAGAATCTGAGAAACTACTAAAATGTCCATCAACAGGAAGAGGAATAATCCAAGTATGGTATTTTCATACAACAAAATACTAATGAACAATTAACTAGAAAAACTATTCTCACACGCACCATTTGAATAAGTGCTAAATGAATCAGTCTCAAAAGGTTATATAGTACATGATTCTACGTATGTAACATACATTAAGAAATAAAAAGGCAAAACTATAGTGATGTAAAACAGATCAGTGTCTAGGAGGGGTTTAGGTTGGGGTGGGGCTGGGTATTTGATTACAAAATAGACCTAGACTGCACAAATGTGGAGTAAAGGGGCCTGTAAATAAGAAAAGGCCTCATTGGGCTTTCTGGATAATCCTGACTAGAAAGAGTTAGAAAACAATTAACAGAACAAGAGGGGAGATGGAGAGGCAAAGCACAAAAGAAACCAGGTCCTGAAAACCAAAGTAGCCATCCCTCAACCACTTCCAGTAAAATACAAAGGAGACAAGGGGCAGTCACTTAAAAGAAAACTTGTATTTACTATATAAAAACAGAGATCTATCTATCTATCTATCTATCTATCATCTATCTATCTGTTATCTACCTACAGTGGTACCTTGGTTCATAAACTTAATTTGCTCCATGATTCTGGGGAAGATGGCTACGGTTATGTTCATCACTGGAATTAGAGTGAGTTTGCAATGGAAGCAAAACTTTCCCAAACTCTGTAAATCAAATTGTTCACAAACAGATGTGTTCCTGAACAGAGGTATTACTGTATATGTATTCCCACTCTAGGACCACATGTTAGTGCACTAGGCCCCTTACTTAATTGCTAACTTGACCTTGTATGTAAGGTCCTTTTTAACAAACTGATACATTCTAAAGATAAGATTCTGACAGGCTCACTTAAGAATGTGCACATAGAAGATGGCAGTGGGTTAGAGGTTTTAGGACCCAGGATCCATCTATGATAGTCCAGGAAACCAATAGATTATGACAAATTTCAGGTTGGGGAAGGGCACTGGAACCCAACAAAAACAGCATAGAACAAAGGACCCTGGGTACTTCACCTTTTCATAGCTCCCTGTGTTCTCACAAGGTAGCTGTCTGTTCCCTCCTATTTTTATTGTATTTCAAATAAAGTGTTTTTGTTTTCCTTTTTTGAACTTGGTTCTTTTAATCCCTTACTGGGTCTGGGTTTACAAATTCTGGTGAGCTGCTAGGACAACATAGTGAAGCTGCAGAGTGATACACACACAACCCCGGATGCAACCAAAGGAGGCCTCTGTGGTGATGAGGTATTTTTCCTTGATTGTTATAGTGGTTACATAAATACATAAATGTGTTAAAACTCATAGAATCATACAGCCAAAAAACACAATTTTACTGTATGATAACTTCCAAAGAAGACTTTAAAAGTATCATCTGTAAAATTATCTTATAAATTCTATGAAGCATCAAAATAAGAATTTTGTAATTTTTAAAACTTTTGTACTAAATAGTAAACATTTAAAGCCACAATATTGATACTGGGCTCATTAAAATTCAGAATATATTTAGAGATAGAAACCTAGTAGATTAATAATTTAAAGGTCTTTTAATAAAAAAATGCTAAATTTTTAAATGCAATCCTCAGGGGATTACAGCCAGTACTAGCTACATTAAAATGTTGCCAAACTTACTACCCAAGAAAAAGATCCTAAGTTTTATGTGACTTTTAAATTTGAATTACTTACACCTATATCACTTTGCTACAATATGTACATCCAGCTAAGCATTCATTCTGTTACCACATTTTTGTTAGTTTCACTATCACACCTTTAATACACAGAGATGCATTTTATTTCAAAGCAAAAGAAATTTAAAACTAGAAGTTATATGCTGCTCTAAATCTGGAGAGTTGGGGCCAAGGATTTAGCTCAGTGGTTCCGGTGCCTGCCTCCTAGGTACAAGGTCTCGAGTTCGATCTCTGGTACAAAAAAAAAAAAAAAATCTGGAAAGTCCTCAAAAGCAGTTATTCAGCAGATGTTTTAATGGGGAATTAATTCTGCCAGCAACATGAAACAAACAATACATTGCATTTTGAGCAACCTAAGAGTCGTCAGCTGGTCTCCGCTTGCATTAACTTCATGTTTGGGGATCAGCCTGCTGCTACTATGTGTGCAAGGCTCTTAGTCTATGTCCGTAATGAGGGGCACAGGATTGAGGATCCTTCAGGGGTCTCAAGGTACTTTTTTCTTCTTGCACAATATGTAGTGTAGGGACAGGGCTTTTCTACAAGGGGAAAACCAGCTCCTTTTCTATAAATGAGCTAGGTAAGGTAAATACACACTTCTAGGGGAAAAAATGCCCAAAGCTGACCCTCGATTTTTCACCTAGGTTTCCCATATTAAAAGTGTCATCTTCAATTTCAAGAGTGCCACTTCCTCCAGTTGCCCCTAGATATATGTTAGGTCAGGGAGTGCTAGTGTGGGTTAGGGGGAAGGAATTCCAGGGCAGAGACAGGAGGTGGCAATAGGATCTTAAGGCAGACTTGGTAAGGCACTGGACCATGCTCTAGTGTTATAGTGGCTCCTTCTCACTCAGTTATACATGATCTATTTTGTCTATTTTCATTGCTCAGATAATGATATCTGCAAAATTTACACTGCTCATTACTCTGTGATCATAGAAGAGCAGCCAGGTGCTAACATGGGTCTTTGTTCATCTCTAAGATTGAGAACACCAACATTTTTACATAGTGAAGGAAAATAATACTTTGGATTCTGAAGAAATGCTATTATAAATAAATATACCACCTTCTGGAGCACTGCTGAAGTGTACACTGAGTATAAATGGCCTTCAGTGGAGTATATAAATAATTCATCAGGCAGGAAATGAGAATCGGCCATTTTACTGTTAGAAACATAGTAAGATTCCTTTTTTCTTTTTAAGAAAGCTTTTTATGACAGAGGAAAATCAATCATTAAATCAAATGTCCTTTCTGCTTTTTGAAATAGCACATTGCTGATGCATTTCCTCTTCTTCCTCTTTATAGCTGTGAAATTTCATTATACAGATTGCATTTTCTGTAGAGAAAAATGACTGTCCTGGTTCTAGAGTGAGCAAGACACTCTCTAGGGTTCCTTGGAAATATAGCAATGTCTTCTGGACGATTCAGCTCCTCCTCCAATATTTGGAGGTTTTAAAGTCCCTTAATTACAGGACAGAATTTTAACTCACTACAATGGAGGATTTATTTCCCAAAGTAATTGAAGAAATCTGTGCCTCAGCAGCATCTATATCCTGAAGTCTTCCCTGGTTTTCCCAACTGATAAAGAATAGCTTCTCTAAAATTCCTTATGATGAATAAACACACAATTAGTAAATGTTTAATGAACTCCGAAAACACTAGTTTGAATACTTGGAGGAAAATCTATAATAATAAATGATGCACCATTCTAATGTTTCTACCTTGTTACTTTGTCCTGTGTCCTGAGAAGCTGGTCACTATGGCACTTGTCTTGTATTGGTTTTGACCAATGGGCAGGTACCAGATGCAATCAGAGGTAATCAGCAGGTGAAAGTGGGGTACTTATTTCTTTTTCAGCCCCATCTTTTTCCTCATCTCACAAAGGTTTTGGAAGTTGGAATATTTCTCCAAGGCTAAAATTCATTTTTGGCTACCCTTAATCCATATGCCTAGATCTCACTAGACGCTTAATACCATTTCTTCTCCATGCCTTCTCAGGCCTGGGTGGTATTGTCTTTCAAATGAGTCTAGTTCTTAGGTCTTTGTGGTTGTTTTCTTGGGTCACTAATCATGCCCACTCCTGTGGAAACTCTCCATTTATTAAATTACTGTATGTTCAACTTGACCATTTAAAGGACTTTTCTTACCATTTGAGGGCCTGTTATTCTCATGAATTCAAATGTATTTGTGAGAAAATAGATAATACAAGCTATGAAAATAGAACTAATAGTAGAAAGTAGGTTTTTATATATTCACTAATAAGTGTCACAGACAGAACACATTTAATACATTTTACTTCTAAAGTATTTCTAAGGAAATTTTATGAATAAAATAATTCAGAATCCCTATCTATACACTTCCACTTTCTATATTCAAAGGATCACCTACAAACAGGTGTTCTACATTCTGAAGCTCTGAGTTCATCACTAAACATCTTTCCATTCACATGAAACAGCTACTTGCCAAGTGTAGATATCTTTCTTCGTGGAAATGTTAGATTTTATGCCAAATTCCTTCCCAAGTCTGGTCTCTGGCTTTCTCTAAACATCAACATAGCTGAGTCCCGAACTTCAAATTATTTTTCATTTGTCATTTTAGATATGTTGTGTTACTACTCACACAAGTCCAGGAGTTCCTGATGGTTAGATATAAAATTATGACTATGCTTCAAAATTCTACCTATAATTCAATGTTAATGAACATTTGTTCTCATCTCTTTTTCACTTCATTTAAAAAAGTCATTTTTATCAGTCCCTTGGAATGAGATCCTCCTTTTGAATCTAACAACCTTTGAATAAATCATCCCAAGTTTATAGATATAATACCCAATTTTTCCCAACAAGAATCTTCATTGATTCCTTTTAAGAATACTGTTTTGTACATAGAATAATATACTCTTAAATATTTTAAAGGAGTCAGGGGAATTTAGTTCAACTATTAAACTACAATTTTTTGTTAAAGATTATTTTTAGAGCAATTTTAGGTTGATAGCAAAATTGAGAGGATGTTACAAAGATTTTCCATGTATTTCACACATACACAACCTTCCTCATAATCAAAATTTCTCACTAGTGTGCAACATCTGCTGGAATTGATGAACCCACACTGACATATTATAATTACCAAGGGTCTATACCTTATTTTAAGGCTCACTCTTGGAATGGTATATTTTAAAGATTTAGACAAATGGATAACTATATATTCCCAACCAAGGTATCATACAGAATATGTCATGGCCCTAAAAATCCACTGTGTTCTGTCTGCTCATCTCTGCCTCCAACCCTATCCCCTCTGAACCACAGTTTCCACTTTTTTGTCTTATCCAGAATGGCCTACACTAAGAATTATACAATAAGTAGCCTTTTGAGATTGGCTTCATTCACTTAGTAATATGTATTTATGTTTCCCCTTGTCTTATTATGGCTTGATGACTTCCTTTTAACTTTAAAGAATATTACAGTCTGTGGATATACCACAGTTTATCCATTCATCTACAGAAGGACACTTCAGTTGTTTTCAATTTTTGACAATTACGAGCAATTCTGTTCTAAATGTCTATGTGCAAGTTTTTCTATGGATATAAGTTTTTATCTCCTTTGGGAAAACACCAAAGAACATGATTGTATGATATAAGTATATTTTGGTTAGTTTTGTAAAAAAAAAAAAAAATCTTCCAAAGCAGTTGTACCGTTTAGCTTTCTCATCAGCAGCACATTCTTGCCAGCATTTGTTACCTGTAATATATGATTGACATTTCACAATTTCTGTCATTTAGCTTGCCCAAAGTTACCTCAAACTTTTCAACCTCATTTTTGCCCATAGTCTGCTGTCTCTTTTCCCACAGTCTAGAGCTACCTATGAAGGAGCATACTTCTGAAGATAGAAATAAAAGGAGGAATTATCTATCCAAGGATGCTTGCTGCATGCCCCAAAGGGAACCCCTACTAGTAGTTATAATTCTGGAAGTGCTGCATTGGAAAGAATGATCCCAAATTGGGGAAGCAGAGGAATACAGAGTAAATTCTTGGGATTAAGAATCAAGAATCCTGCCTAGAAGAGTTAAACAGAGACGGGAATGAAGGGAAATGAAGTACAGTGTGTGCAACAGAGAAAATCCTCAACCTTATATCCTGCTCTGATGTACTTCATCAGATGAGACTGGAACTCTCAAGAGGCTGCCCTCCCATGTGACTCTTCTATGAGGTCCTTCTAGCTTAACATTTCTCTAGATCTGCTCATCAGAAGGTTCCTGGAAAGGGGCTGTATTCTGCCACCCCACCATGTGTTGCAGAAGATCTAAGGAGCCAGACTGACCTGAATCACTGCACCTTGGCATCCCTTCACTAATGACAGAAGTTAGGCTGTGAGGAGGAAGAGCACTGAATAGCTAGTTAACTGTGAGGGATTATAGTTAAGGTCAGCCAGGGTTTGTCAGAAGAAAGGAAAAATGGCATACTAAATAGGAAACCAGAACAGAAGCCAGCTCTTGTCTGTGAAACTCAAATATATGGGCCTGCAATTTAGGATGGTCATGACATATATGATTTAAAGCTTAGAAAAGTAAGCTATTTGACAGATCTGAGTATGAAGGCAATATAATACCAGCTTTGGGCAGGGGATTTAGCCCAGTGGTTCTCTCGCCTGCCTTGCAAGCGCAAGG
>NW_004624762.1:20583325-20605001 GCF_000247695.1 Heterocephalus glaber | reverse complement strand
ATATATATATAGTACCAGCTTTGGTCAACATCCAGTTAAAATCTGAAGGTATATGAACCCACGAGTACAATTTGTTCAGGCTCCGAGTATCCAGCCGGTGAAGCTCTGATAAGGATGCATTATCACTATGAACTCAAAAATTACACTGTGAATAGAATGAGTACAGGTCAATATCCATTTGTACCCCAAATGAACACAAGCAGTTTAATCATTACATAGACTCATCAATTTTCTATAGCTTAAAGTAACATATCCTCACTGGAATTTGTCATATTTTCTATTTTCACTTGTATCACACATTTTATCTTTTGGTATGTTAAACTTGGGAATCCCCAAACATTTCTATCTGGAAAAGATTTGAGTGACTCTATCCATATGGGAAATTGAACCATCCGGTGTTATCGCTGCCATGCCACACAAGTCTAGATAATATAAAACTAACTAGTTAATTGCCAACGTGACATCACCAGTTCTCTACATTGTCTGAATTTTTTCAACAGCTTCTCTTCTTAGTGAAAATTTAATTTAAAGCAGAATCTTGTTCTGATTTTCTTGAAAGAAGGAAAAAATTAAAAGAGTGGAAAAAAAGAACAAGCATGGAAAATGCTGCAGTTTTAAAAATCATCTATCCCTGACTGTCCTTCTAGCTTCCTAGAATGTTTAACTCACAACAGTGAGACCTTGACTAAACTTTCTCGCATTCTAGAAAACATTGAACACTATAAACTTTAATGTACATGATATATTGTTTTCTTATCTGACTATATATGAATATATATATATTCTAATTAAGGAGATTCCCTTCTGCAAGGTTATCTTAGGACAGTATCAGAGGAGTCTCCCTTATATCTTATAGTGCATTAGAGAAAAATGATTTCCTCTACTTTCCTTACCTGAAGAGTCTTTAAGAGATACAAAAATAAATAGCCACAACTACAATAGAAAAGAAAGCTAATGACTTCAAAAGGGACGCCATTAAAATAGGAATGTTGTTGTCGAGTCTTACGTAGTGTGTCGCTTGCACAATGACCTATAGGTACTTTGTGTCTTGAAAACAACCAGCCTTATGATTAAGACTTTGACTAGCCTGACAGTTAAGAGATAGCCAAGCAGGAGCTCAAATAACAGATTCACCCAAGTGTTTGTGAACAGAGACCATATCTTTAGCTTTGTTGCATAAATTGATACAATGCACAGGTTCAAAAAACAGATCAGCTCTTTTCTTATCTGTTCCTACCTCAATTCCAGCTTTGTTATTTTTATTTCTCTTGGTTGACAAGTTGAGTTCTATTTTTCATTTTATCATTTCTTTTTCTTACTGTTTCTCCTGCTATGTAAGCTCCCAGATGTCCTGAGCATGACATCAACTGTTTTCCACGCATGTTTCACCTTTTCATATATAGTCGATAGTCTCATAATACCCTTGGATAACATCTCTCTGATCCTAAACATATTCCTATTTTTTAGATGCTTCCTGAAGCTTACTTCAACCAAAATGCATGTGGTGGGAACCACATTATCTAAATTTATGGTTGATAAAGATTTAATTATTGTGATGCAATTGTGTAAAAGATATAACATAATACTTATTTTTGGAAAATTTTCTTCTTTATTACATAACTCCTCAACTGGGGCTGGACAGTTGCAATTGAGGTTAACTTTGAGACCTAATGCCATTGTTTGGAACTAACTTTTAAAGAAGAATGTGTAATCATAAACCTGCAATTTTCAATGGCTAGTAATCTATGTCAGGATACCCTTAATGTTTAGCAATATTTAAACCTCAAGTAAGTATAGACATGTTGGGGGAGTGTGATTATATTAATACAATGAGTTGTACCAATACAAATAAGAGCAATTTTCAGCAGAGATAAATTAAAATTCTTTTTCAGAACAAGTTGTATCAGATTATGTGTTACAAATAACATATAAAGCAGGATTTGTAGAAACAGATGTTTGATATAAAACCAGTTGTCTGAGTCATTTTGGGAAAGAGGCAGTCTTAATCAAGACTATCTTTCAGTTAAGGTTGAATTCACATTCATGCTTTTTGCTCTGTCATGTAAGTATAGGTGACCTCATTTGTGTTTGACTCTTCTAGTCTTTTCATTAATGCTAAATACCAGTAGTAGCCCACTTTTTCTAAAGAACTTTAACATATATTGTATGTAATATATCTAAAAAATGACAATTGCCTTCTTTTAAATGAATGTTGTTGACTTATAAATTTTCCATTTATGGAAAAAATATCCATGTCATTAGCTTTTAATGGATTGACTCCACAGAGTCTTTTCTCCATTTTTCACTTTGTGTCCACACAAAATTCCAAGCAATCAGTTCTGTGATTTAATTAAATGAAACTGGATCAGAAATGTCTTCAACCTGCCTGAGGCTCTGTGTGCTCTGAGGCTCCACTCTACAAATGTAGTTCTTTCGGGATTGAACCAAACTGAAGTCAAAATTACATTGCAAAATATTAGATTTAGCTCAGTGGTGCTGCTGCCTGCCTCGTAGCGCAAGGTCCTGAGTTCGATCCCCAGTACCAAAAAAGAAAAAAAGAAAAAGAACAATATTCTGATTTTAATAGATTCCAAAAATATTTCTTTAATACCTAATGTACACAAGACACAATGCTAAGTAATAAATCAGTTATTATTTCTGTATATGATGAAGGAAATAGTTGGCTTTTTATTCCTTTTTATTATTTATTTATCTATTTTTATTAGTACATGTTTGCAGTACATCATGATTGCATTTACTATGGGGAGTTGGTACATGTACAGACACATTTTAATTCTTTTTTTTGGTCCAGCCCATTTCTTGCTCCCTCCAAGTTTTCTTCCCCTCTCCATTTGCAAATCCTTCATTTCTACATTTTTCTCTTTAACTCCTTCTTAAAATCACTTTTCCCTTTATTCCCTTCTCTCTTCCTCCATATCTGACTCCCATTCCCATTTAAAAAAGATCTCCCTACTTGGTAATATCTTATATTGCTCCTTATTTACACTTTGGGTTTCTCATATAAGATAAACAATGAGATATTTAAAGTTGTGTGTCAGATTTATTTCACTTACAATTATTGTCTTGAGGTATATCCATTTACCTAAAAATGCATCAAGTTTATCCTTCTTTATGGCAGAGTAGTACTCCGTTGCATATTAAATATCATATTTTCTTTAACCATTCATCTATAGATGGACATATAGTCTATTTCTAAGACTTAGTTATTATAAGTTGTGCTGCTGGGCCGGGCACTTATCTCAGTGGTTCCGCTGCCTGCCTCTCAAGCATAAGGTCCTGAGTTCGATTCCCAGTACCAAAAACAAAAACAAAACAAAATAAATTGTGCTGATATAAACATGGGTATTCATTTATTATGTAATACAATAAATTTAACTATTTTGGGTAGTTACCTATAAGGGGAATAGCTGGATCAAATAATTTCTAGTTTTAGATTTTTGAGAAATTTCCATACTGATTTCCATAGTGGCTGTACCAGTTTACACTCCCAACAACAAAGAAGAAAGTTTCCTTTTTAGCCACAGCCTGCCAGCACTTTTTCGATTGATTTCTCAATGATAGCTATTCTTTCTGGAGTTAGCTGGAATCTCAGTGTTTTTTGTTTTGTTTTGTTTTTTGAGACAGGGTCTCACTCTGTAGCCCAGGGTGGCCTCAAACTCACAGTGATCCTCCTGCCTTAGCCTCCCAAGTGCTGGGATTACAGGCATGCACCACCACACCTGGCTTCAGTATTGTTTTAATTTGCTTTTCTCAAATGGTCAATGATATTGAAAATTTTTTCACTCATTTATGGGCCATTTGTACTTCTATATATGAGAAGTGTCTAGTTATTTCAGAAGTCCATTTTTGTATTGATTTTTAAATTAGGGGAGGTAATTTTTTTTAGTTCTTTATATATGGGTTTACTCTTCAATATGCGGTTAACCAGTTTTCCCAGTACCATTTGTTAAAGAGGATATCAATTTTCCAGCAAAATATTTGGTCCCTTTGTCAAAGATAAGGTAGCTGAGTGAGCCTGGAGTTGTTGCTGCATCCTCTGTTCTGTTCCAGTGAACCACAAGTCTATTTTTATGTCAATATCATGCTGTTTTTATCCTGAAGCTTTGTAGTATAAATTGAAGTCCAGGGTGGTGCTGACTTCTGCTTTGCCCTTGTTGCCCAGTATTGTTTTTGTTATTCTAGGTCTCTTCCAGTTCCATATGAATTTCAGATTTTTTTTTCTCTAGTTCTGCAAGGAATTATATTGGTATTTTGATTGGGATTGCATTAAAAATGTGTAGTAGTTCTGTATGGCCATTTTCACTATATTGGTTCTGCCTACCCAAGAACAAGGGATACCTTTTCATTTTCAGATATCTTCTTCAGTTTCCTTTTTCAGAATATTATAATTTTCATTGTAGAGGCCTTTCACTTTCTTGGTTAGGGTAATTTCTAAGTATTTCAGTTTTCTTGTGAAAGGTATTGCTTCCCTAATTTCTCTCTTGATGAGTTCGATATTAGTGTACAGGAACACTATTGCTTTTTGAGGGTTAACTTGTATCTTGTTATGCTACTGAATTTAATTATTAATTCTAGGAGTGTTTTGGTGGAGTTATTAGAGTTACTATGTAGAGTATCATGTCAACTGCACACAATCATAATTTCACTTCTACCATTCCTATCCATATCCCTTTTATTTCTTTCCCTTGTCTAATTTCTGTGGCTAATGTTTCAAGAAATATATTGAACAGGAGTGGTGGTAGCAGACATCCTTGTATTGTTCCTAATTTCAGAAGAAAAGCTTTCAGCTTCTGTAAGTATGACGTTGGCCGTTGGTTGGTCATAGCTTTCTTTTATTAGATTGAGATAAAGAACTTCTTTTACTATTTTCTGCAGGGTATTTATCATGAATGGATGTTGGATTTTGTCAAATGCTTTTTCTGCATATATTGCAATGATCATGTAATTTTTTGTCCTTGCTTCTGTTTATGTGGCATATTACATTTATTTATTTGCATATGTTGAACCATCCCTGAATCCCTGAAATGAATTCTACTCAGTCATGGTATATAATCTTTGTGACTATTTACTGCATTTTGTTTGCCAGTATCTCATTGAGTATTTTTTCATCTGTGTTCATTAAAGAGATTGGCCTGTAGTTCTCCTTTTTGGTTGGGTTCTTTTCTGATTTTAGAATCAGAGTAATGCTTGCTTCCAGGAGTGACTTTGGGAGTAATATTTCCCTTTAGATTTCATTAAAGAATATGAGAAATGTTGATGTTAGATTTTTTTCTAATATTCTTGTAAAATTTGACAGTTAATCCTTCAGGACTTAGGCTTTTATTGATAATTTTAAAATATTTTTAAATTTTATTGACTCATTGGATTATTCAGGATTTTTATACCTTCTTGGTTCAGCTTTGGTTGTTCATTTCTATCTATGACTCTATTGACTTCTTAATATTCTCTTCTATTAGAGTAGTGATTCTCAGTGCAGTTACCATTTGCATCAGATTTCAGCACAATCTATGATTTTGCCTTTTTCATGTCAAATTGCAATAATTTGTGCCTTTTCTTTTTTGGAAAAGTTATCCTGTGGTTTGTCTATTTTGTTTAATCTTTCAAAGAATGAACTCTTCAATTAATTGATTCTTTTTATTGATTATTAGTTTCAATTTCATTAATTTCTTCTCTGATCTTTATAATCTTATTCTTTATACTAGTTTTGAGTTTGCATTGTTCTTATTTTTCTAGAACCTTGAGGGTTATCATTAGGTTATTTACTTGAGGTCACTGTGATTCTGATGTGACAATACACCCCTTTAAATTTTCCTCTTCAGACTGCTTTTATCATCATATTACAGTTTCCGGTATGTCATATTGGCTTTACTATTTGATTGTGGGTATTCTTTAATTTCTTCTTTAGTATATGTGTTGCTGAAGCAAGAACTCTAATTTGTCCTTTAATTTTCTCTGTGATCCACTAATTATTCAAGAGGGTATTATTTAATTTCTATGTGTTTGCATAGTTTATGTGGTTTCCTTTGCCATTGATTTTTAGTTTCATTGCACTATGATCTGAGCATATACATGGGATAATTTTAATTCTTTTGTATTTACTTAAGCATGCTCTATGGGCTAGTATGATGTCCATTCTGAAGAAAGTCCCATGTGCTCCTGAGAAGAACGTATATTCTTCTCTTTTGTCGTTGGGTGAAACACTGTCGATATCTGTTTTTAAATAGCTATCATTTATTTCAAAAGTTTGATTCACCTTTGATATTTCTTTGTTTATTTGTTATCTAGGTGATCTGCCCATTTGAATTGAGGTCTCCCAACACAAGTGTATTGGTGCTTATCTGTTTTTCATGTACATTTCTGTTTTCTTTATGAAGTTGGGTGCACAGACATTTAACTTTTATATGTTTATAATTGTTATGTGTTCCTGTTGAATTATAACCTTAACAAATATGCATGAGAGACCTTCATTGTCTCTTTGGGTCACTTTTGGCTTGAAATCCACTTCGTCTGCAATTACAATAGCCACTCCTGCTTTTTTTTCTGGGTTCCAGAAAAAAATGTAATATTAATTTCTGTAATATTTCATGTAATATTAATTTCTCTTCTTTGACTCAATCTATGAATTTTTGGGGGGTTAAATATGTTTTTCTATATGCAGCATATTGTTGGATCTTGTTTCTTTATTCATTCTCCTAATCTGTGTCTTTTGGTTGGTGAATTGAGACGATTCACATTGATGGTTATAACTGATAGTTATTGATATATTCCTGCTATTATATTATTTTCTTTCTTCTGCTTCCACTTTTTCCCCTTCTACAGAATTGCTTTCCCTGCCTTGTGGATTTATTCTATTCGACCCTTTGGCTTTATTAGCCTCATTGTCTCTTTCTAGGATATCCTTAAGAATGTCTGGTTTGGTGCTCATGAATTTCTTTAGGTGCTCCTTATTATGGAAATATGTTATTTTTCCATCAGACTTGAAAGATAACTTAGCAGGTTATGTGTCTGTATTGGAAGTTGTTTTCTTTTAGGACTTGAAACACTTCAGTCTAATCTCTCCCTAACTTTAGGGTTTGTGTTGAAAAGTCTCCTGTATTTTTGATGAGTTTTCCTTTATAAGTGATTTGTGTCTTTTCTCTAACAGCTTTTAAGATGATCTCCTTGTGCTGGATTTCTGTGCTAAGCCTTGCAGATTGATCATGGTGGCTAGGCTAGCTATATTGCTAGTATTAAGACCTCTTTAGTTACTGTCCACATTTCAGAGATGTCCTCTAGGCATAGTTAGCTATTGGCCTTTGACTCTGTCCCAGGACCAAACAATTTCTTTTTTTTTTTAATTCTTTTATTGGTATATTGTTGGTATACAATACGTTTACATTTATCATTGGGTGCTTGTACCTGTATATGATGTATCTTGATTCTTATTTTTTTCCCCATTACCTGTGCGCTCTTCACCCCCTCCACCCTTCCCTATTCAAACAATTTCTGTTTATTTGGGAGAGGAGGTTGCAGCCTATTTGGCCCGGTACCCAGTTCTTTGGGAATGGGCTGCAATATTGTTTATGACCCAACGACAATTTTGATTTTGCATACAGAGAAAAACAATTGATAGCAACAACTATGTCACCTTGGTAAAGTAGTAGAATCAGCAACAACAATAGCATCAAAAACAAACCTGATATTGACAAACCCTAAGAACTACTAGTGTACCACCCTTAACCATAGAAACAAGAACTATAGTGCAAACTACCCTCCTACCAGTTTTTGTTGATCTTCCTTGAGTATCTCCCACAGGATTCCTCCTCTCATCAGCCATGTTGGATCCGCCTCCAGCTTTTTATTTTCTTCAGGAGTATCAAAAGAGATTTTTCACCACTATTAGCAATAAAAGCATAGATAATGAGGTAGTTGCAGAACCTATAGTTGTAGTACAGATAACACAATATAGACCACTCCTCCTCCACCCAAACGAATTTGGACAATACCAAATTCTTCCTTTGTTCTAAGAAAAGCAAAATTAAAAATAACAAAGACCTTGGAAATCTCTATATCTCCAGTGCAGAGCACATGTGTGCTAGATCTAGTGGCCTGATCTTCAGTAACCATTTCATGTACGTAATTTAATAAAATTGGTTTCTGGGAGAGACATGCACGTTGGAAGCCCCTGAAGATGACTCAGCACATTGTCAGTCATTCCTGTCAAGCTTATCCAGAGAGCCAAGGAGAAGCACCTGGGCTGGGGTGCACTTCTTTCACAATCTGAAAGCCTGATTTGTGGGTGTGTTTTAAATTTCCCTTTGGTCCTAATACCACTTTTCTGCTTGTGGGACATTTTTGTTGGCACAAACCTGCCTTGCCCTCATCTATTCAGTATCTTTAATAAATGTAGCTTCCTTTTCTTTTAACATTGGATGTGCACTTGGAATTCTTTGCTTGTAATACACTAGAGCCTGAAATCTATCGATCCAATATATGGTATCAGTTCCTGTTAGAACTGCAAGTGAGTCTTTGTCCTCTTGCATGACTCACTGTCTAGATAATATTCATTTTAAAAATAAACAGTTGTTCATTGCCCTCTGTTATTTTCTGCCTGAACGCCACACTTTGAAGCAAACATCAGAATTAAGAAATCGTAGACTCTGCTGATAATGTAGTATAGTGAAGTGAAATAAGGTTTCTATGCTTCTGTTAGTCAAAATGGATTTTGGAATCAGAGTAAAGCAATCTGGGCACGATGCCCTTCATTAATAAGTAATACAGAAAAGTTATCACTAGAGCAGAGAATGGGGAAGAAATTTCTTAATGTAAGTCAAGACACTATATAGTTAGAAATAAGGTCAAAGTGAAGGTAGATAAAGAAAAGAATTGGGAGGGCTAGTTGGGAACATTTGAGAGGAAATTATCTCCTCAACTATGAGAAATGAATAAATGCAGACATACTCTAGAGAAAAAGAAACAAACTAGAAGTTTTTCACTATTCCAAACTATTCACCACTAGCCTTCTGGGTAGAACCAGCAACAACTGGGTAGATCGGAATCCATTTGCATTCATTGCAACCAAACTGCCACTTTTGCAAGACTTAATGAGTCAAGTTGATGTCTACAGAAAAGGTAATGGCATAAGGCATGGAGACAGGTGAAAACACATGGAGTTAAGCCATATGCTGAATAAGAGAAGACTAGGAATAGCAAACTGGAAGCACCAAAAAGATAGTGTACATGGTCAGCTTGAGTAGGTGTGAGGAATATCCCTGGAGGACCCTATTCCACCACTTTTGTCCTTTACCACACACGCAAGGACGCAAGCAGTACAATGTGCAATACAAGGAATGTGATGAAACTGGGATCATTACTGTGATACTTTTTGGTTGCCGAACTCAGTTTGTTCCAAATTCATGTTTGAACACTGAAAAGTTTGAGAACTGAATATATTTTTCCCATGAGAAATAGTGGAAAACCAACTAATTGATTCTGAGGCCCCAAAAACTACACAAGCACTGTATGTTTTCTGGGGAAGAGTGTCACTTAGAGTGAAGCGTCACCCCTTTGTATCTGCAGTGAGATGTGACACATGACTCACTCTCAGCCTATACAGGTTTTTTCAAGTTGAATTTTCAGTTCCACTATCGAGCAAAGTTATGAACATGTAACAGATTTTTTTTGAACTTTACTGTTGGAGTAATGGAAAGTTCCAGTTTGAAGCCATTGGACAACCGAAGTACAGAACTGTACGTCCCTATACCTATGCTGTCCCCATCGATTTGATTTTGGAACAATCATCTGATTAAGTAGCAGTATTCTTATGGCTTAATTTAGGTCAATATATATTTCAGTTCCAGAGAAAGCAGCCCAGACCTTTTTGGAAATAAGAAAGAAATTCTTTTTGAGGCCAGCTTCCTCACCATGGCCTGCTGAGCACTCAGAAAATGAATTCTAGGAAGCAAGCTGCCTGAAACTAAGACTTCTTGCTACTCCAAGCCATTTATTTTAAATAACAAACCTATTCATAGTTCAACTTGACTGTCAATTTCTGTTTTTATATCAGTATATAGTTTAAAATGATGAGCATCTATTGGGAATATTTTGTGAAAAATTGTTTTCCATAATCAGCAAGTTAAATATTAAAAAGAGCCAAGATATTCTAAGCGATGGGCTCCTTCCGAAATTCTGGCGATGCATCTGCCAATACACACACACACACACAAACAGTAGTACTGGAAACTGGGCAAGAATATAAAGCACATAGATATGAGTGTGAAAAAACAGTTTAAAATCCCAATGTTAATATCAGAGGCCACACTATTAGAATCAGAATCCTTGGGGATTGGGTCCAAACTGATATAGATTTATAAACTCTTTAGGTGGTATTAAAGTGCAGACAACTCTGATGATCATTACCTCAAACAAGAGTTTGCAACTTGGAAGATGTTGTTCAGCACTATGCTTTCAATATTCTTTCATTGCAGTATTTTATGCTCCCATAAGATAATAGGCATAGGACTGATATCATGCAGACCTGCAAAAATGCAAATAATATTATAAGATAGAAATTTGTGGTAGGAACCATACTTTCCTAAATCAGATGTTTAAGTGTGGGCTGTGGTTCTAAGAGCATATGTGCTTTATCCACAAACTATTCTCATGAGACTAAGGTTTCTGATCTGATGCATGAGACACATCAGCATATATAGTACAAGTCCACAGAGGCATGCTTTATTAGCAAGACACCAGCGGAGTGGAGGAAATCAAGGCATCTCACTTATTGCTAGCATTGGGAAGAATTTAATATTTAATATTCACTAGAGCCTGATGCTGAAATGCCATTTCCTATTGATCTGTATTCTGTGGAAGGTGGTAGGGATGCTCAGCTGTCCTTTAAGTGCTCTTACAAATGCACCAATGTGTTTTTCATGCTCTTGTGTTATTTAGTGTTGTAACTGGTCTTAGTCATTCTATATTACCAAATTCGGATGGGGAGACGTATGTCACTTACTCCTGGAATAAAAAAAACCCAGTTTATTTCTACTCTTCATGAATCTCTATACTCCTATAAAATCTTTATTTGTAAAATCTACGTGTGTGTGAAACTTTCATAGCCCTGAATAAGGCCCTAAATTATTCCAGATGCTCACTGTGCCAGGGCAATTTTTCACTACTCTTTGCTCTTTTTCTTCATCTTTTATTTCTTACTTCTTCAAGTTAGTGTTAAAAAATAAAAAGTGAAAGAGGGAAGAAGGTCTAATGTGACTTTTATTGGTGGGTCTTTTGAAGAGACACTATGAAAAAGCTAACAGTGTATAAAATGATAAAATACAGTTTAATCAGTGGCTCAAGTCTCTAAAATTTATTTTAAAATTTCTTAAATTGTTTACTTTTAAGGCATACTGATTTTGTTATAGGCCTACTTTTACAGGATGGCTCAGAGTCTTAATAGATTACATCAATTCAGTTTAGGGAGCTATCTTTTAATAAAAATATACGTACAACTGAGTCCATTCTCAAAAATGAAAATAAAAAACAATAAAGCAATGTTTATGGAAACATTTACTTTTCAATTTTAAAATGCTAAAGAAGGTCTAGTTATTATTAGAACTCTGGAGTGTAAATGATCTCTAATCAGTGAAAGAGAAATTTAGGTCAAAACGCATAAGGTATTTCCTAAGTACATGTTTCCTAAGCCCATAAAATAACTTCTTGGATGTTATACAAGGTGGATTGATTCTTTTATTTATTCAGAATTATTCAATGAATGGTATTTCTCAAAAACTGACCTGGATGTGAAGGTGCAATATGTACTCTTGGAGCATTTCCTATAAAGACAGGGTAAGAAACATGTAAACCAAAACATCTGAATTGGAACTCTAATGGTTGTTTGTATACGGATGCTAGGGGACCATACCAAAGGTTGTTCTAACACACAGTTGATTTTGGAAATGTGAAGGAGCATGAAGGAGCAGGGAAGAAAAAGATGAAAGGAATTCCACTCATACAATAAAGGATACAAATTACAAACTGTGCAGAGAGCTTGGCAGGGACTTGACTTTCACAGTGAAAGTTGGCAAGTTTCAATTAATGAGACTCAAGGGGCATCCAGTGCCTCAGCATTCAGGCTTAGGAGTCCAAACATTGTTTGTTTGGAAAATCACTGTAAGTTAAAGAATGGTCAGTCCTCTTACCTTGAACAATAAATCTGACATCAGTAGAGATTTGGAAGTAGAGTGAAGATAGTTTAGGAGGTCAAGGAAACAGTCCTAGTGAGAATATAAATACTGCAATGGCCATCAATGTAGTGGGAACATGACTGACTTAAATTGAGGAGAATCAACATCAGTCTTGGAGCTAATTTGCCAGGGTCTGATCCTGACTTTTCTACAAACTGACCAGTCTTGAGTAAGGTGCTGTCCCTTCTACTAGCCCTACATTTGTCCTCTGTAAAATAAGAAATTTCTCTGAGTCCAGGTGATCTCTAAAATCCTTTCAAGTGCTGAAATAGCATGGATTTTATGACCAAACCACAGAGGGAAAAGCCCTCAGAATTTTAGAGCACACACTTAATGGTAGAAGATGGTTAAAAAATATCTGAAGGAGTTGTACAGGGTCATTCATCCTTGAGTTGCAGCAACTAAGCCTTCCAGTACATTCAGGACTGTCAATTTTCACCTTTCTCAGCCTTTATCACCTTCATTGACCCCAGTGTCTAGTACTGAGCCAATGCAGCTCAGTTCATTCTTTTTCCACGAAATCTTTCACCAACAACTCCATCCTTAATAATCATTGTCCACTGATCTCTAACAAACTCAAACATAATCACATTATAGTAACATTTGTAATCTTTTGACTTACAAATACCAATTCTTCTCTTTAGTTTGGAGGAATTCTCCCTAATGGGAACTTTGTGAGACACAGGGCGCAAACTTCTATGAAAAAATGCAGGAGAATTTCCTTCTTTCTGTCCCTGGAAACTGACTCTGGAAATCTTAACTCTTAAATTGGGGAATTTGAATTTTGAGAGTGTCACAAAAGGTGAAGGAAAAAAGAAGTAGATGTACAGCTATGGAAGGATCTGGTGTAAAGAGCTGAATTCAGTAAAAAGTGAAGGAGTTTGCATTGTCCTGTTCTTGTACAAAAAACTGTGTTTTAATTTTCTGCATCTTTAATTGTAGACATTGTGAGTTCTGTGAAGTGATAGATATCCTTGTCATACATCCATTTTCTGCCTACATAAGCCAAAATTATTTTTAATTTGCATGAAAATACCCTTACTGACACATATTGGTTCTTAGTTCTACTCTTTCTTGGGTTCTCTGGGTCATGATTATCTGAGCAATATAATAGGAGAGGTCCCATATTTAAAGTGGATTTCATTATAATGCTCAGAATACTATAGCATATATGGAATTGGTCAAATAACATTTGTCAGTACATGGATTGGCTAATTAATTTATATCAATCCATAATGTTTGGATTGAAGGTTTTCTATTTTTTATATCTACAAGAATGATTAATTGCAAGTTAGATTTCTTTTAAACATTAGTATTATTTGATCTTATGACTCATACAGGAAAAAATGAAAACCATCATTTTATTTTTATGATGTGATAGACTGAATGATTAATGGCAGTTACAAAATGTCCTCTGTTAAAAACAATCCAAATTGTAAAACAGAATGTTGATTACAAAACCTTGTTTTCATCTAGAAATATGCATTTCACAGACCACAAGATGGAATGGAACCACGGTACAGGATGTTTTCCAAATTTCTTGTGACCTCAACATAGAAGAACATTGACGAGGAGACAATAAAGCCTGAAAATAGTTTCAAATATCTGAATGCACTCAGGGAAGCCTTGAAATACTAGTCATTTCAAGTTTCTCATCTTAGTATAAAATTCTCAGTTGGAAAATCTCTTCTCTAGAAGATTATTTTCTTATTTTTGTTTCCTCTGTTAAAATATCTGAGAATAATTCTATATATAGTATACCTTTAATTTGTTACCATACATTACCATCATTCTTATTTTGCTAAACAATCAAAGAGATTTTCTGTACTGAGTAAATCTTCATTGAAATAAATGAAAGAAACAGTACAAAGCATACTTATCTTGGTCCAATTTGGGGTGCATCTGAAGGGTTGTCCCAATTTCTGAGCTTGGTCTGGAAATGGTTGGGCCCTCCTTTGAGCCTGAACCAAAGCTCAACTTTTCTCTCTATCCAATCTTTCTTTCACCCCAGCTATTGATCCCCAGGGATATCCTTAGTAAATACCCTGCCTGCAAAACTCCATGTCAGATTTTGCAACCTGGAGAACCTAAAACACTTACCCGAAATCTTTAAGAGTATGTAGCAAAGGTAGAATTTTAAGTTTGTCTCTATTGATTACAATGATCCTTTGGAAATACTTAATACTAAACTATGATCAAATCAAAATAACACTCAAACTAAAATTATTCCACTTTCAATCTTTTCAATAGTATTTAAAACCTATAATCATATATTCAAATGCATTAAATATCCTACCGTTTTCATATCTTTCTTGGATTTGTCTCTCTGGTTGTTCTATTCTCTTTTCCTTTGGCATCAGCTTGGAGATTTCATTCACCTTTTGTCTTATTCGTTCCCATCACTGAGACACAATACTGGACATCTGCAGCCAAAAGCAGAAGACGGTTATTTTGGCTCATGGTTTCAGCCCATAGTTGGCAAGTAATAAGGCAGAAACAGGATGGCAGAGGGGTATGATGGAGAAAAAGGTGTTCAACTCATGGTCAGGAAGTAAAGAGAGAGAAGGAAGGAGTTGACAAGGAAGACACACCCTTTCTGGTCATGTCCCCAGTGATCTGCCTGTTTTGCCCAGGCTCCACTTTCTAATAGCACTTTTATCTATGAATTCATCAGTGGATTAATACATTGATAAATATAGTGCCTCCATGATCCAATCACCTATTAAATGGCCCTAGCTGTGAACACATGAGCCTTTGGTAGGAGATCTTAGATCTAAGCCATAACACTGCTCACCTGTATTGCATTCCTTTTTCTTACATTCTGTTTTCTTCTTCCATCATTTGCTTCTTTCTTTTTGACTCTTCCCTTTCACATTCTAAAATGCTTTTATTGTGTCATCATATTTAATAGTTTGATTGTGTACAATATTTCAGTTTGGAAATAATTTGTTCTTAAAATTTTGTAGGTAATACTTTATATCACATATGTCTCGATGTAACCAGTGGGGCATATAAAGCCATTTTATTCTTAATCATCTATATTCTACCTCCTGAGAAACTTGCAAGATTTTTCTCTTTATCATTTGTATAGGTTTTTTATGATTGTGTATTTGCACATATTATAATTTTCTAAATTTTTGATGTCAGTAAGTGAGCACTTTCAATTCCAAGAATTCATATCCATTTAGAAAATTTTCCCAGAGAAATTTTTTCACTGTAAAACCTACTGCTATTTTTTCTTTCTATGATTTTTTCTGAAATTATTTCCATTATTCAAATTTTAGTTATCATAGATTTATTCTTTACTTTTGCAAATTCCTCCTCCTCTTTTTTAATAAACTTTGATCTTTTTCTCCTATTTGGTGAAATATTTCCTTGGCATTATCTTCTAAACTTTTAACTGACATTTTGATTCATTTTAAAGATGTAATGTTGATTGATTTGTTAAAATGTATAAATAAAAATAAAATTTGTTAAATAAAAATTTGTTAAATAAAATTTGTTGGTTGCCATTGGAATGAACCCCTCCAATGGCCCCAACTAGCTAAACCAAAATGAAATTCTTCATACTAACGTCCAATTGAGACTTTTTAGTTAATGTTACTGTAGCTAAACCTAGTCTAAGCTGACTAAAAATATGTATTTTATAACTCTGCTTTTATATTCTATCAGTTTTCATAGCTTAACATATTTTTCTGTTTTAAAGTGACAGAGAGAACTACAATATAGATAGAAAAGTGTTTCATTAGGTTTTTATGGTCTCTAGAAATCATTACTGGTACTTAGTTATGCTATAGAAAAATCTAATGACAATTTATTTGGCTGAGAAAGTCTTCAGCTTGGTTCAAAAAATATATTTTTAATTGTCATTTTCTTTAGAGTAAATATCCAGATATTTTGAATACAAAAGACACACTTGAACAGTTCAATGCATGCAATTGTCTTATACCAATAGGTATAAAATATGGAAATTGAGATGATTTCCCTGGAATTAAAGTATAAAAGCAGTGAATGAATAAAATAATTAAAGATACAGAAAACAAACTTAGAGAGGAACTTTCCCATTTGTAGGACTTCAATTAATTAATTAAAGATTAAATAATTAAAGATATAATTAAATTAAATTAAAGATATAGATGTAATTAAAGATACAGAAAACAAACTTAGAGAGGAATTTTCCCATTTGTAGGACTTCTATCTATCCAAATGAATTAGTATTTGAAAAATGTTATGAATCAAAATGGAGTTTATTAAACTCATAAAGGATAAGAATTGAAGGACAGGCCTGGGATTTAGCTCAATGGCATCACATCTGCCTCACAAGCGCAAGGTCCTGAGTTCGAAAAAGAAAAGAATTGGAAGATGATTTAAAAAGACATTGGAGGTATAAGTTCTAGTATTTTTGCAAGGAGATGTTGGTTCTAATGCCAGTTATATTCCTATTCTAAACATGGAGGTTTTAAGCAAGCTAAACCTGATGTTATAATTTAACTGGTTTCTTTTCTGATTCCATGCTGACTAAGCCGATTGGTGATTATAATTTTGCTTCCTGTGTACATAGAGAGGATTCCTTATTCATTTCAATTTCAAGTATCCTAGTGTATATGAAATATATTTCTGATTGCTAAGTAAGGAATTGGTATTCTAATTTCCATTTTAGACTCTGTAAAATGGTATGGAGGATATTCTCATCCAGATTCATTCCATTCATTCTTCCACCCATCTCTTTTTTTTCCAGAAGACTGACGTTATGGGTTGATTTACATGGATTCTTTGTCATTTGTCTTTTGCATACATGTTTGACCAATTTGTGGTACCAGCAGGAGATTAAAAACAATATGAAGAGTAGGAATTCTGAGGAAGTAGAACAAGGTTGATTAAAAATCTATAGAAATAAAAAGAACACTGGCCAAAATTGTCAATAAACATTTCCACAATCTTGACAATTACAAAGAGTCTAACAACAATCAGGGGACCATTTACTTTGAAACCGCTGAATCTTATAAAGACCTCATGGTGATCAAACTTTCCCTATCCCCAAACCTTTCTCCGTATCTATAAGGGATCATTCACAATTGTGACCCTCACATGCTTGGGACTTGTAGAACCAGCAGACTAGCAGCCACGTGAAGGAGTAGAAAAGACTTAGGGTTTCTCAGAAAACTTTCTCCCCAGAGAACTTTTACCATATTATCTATCTGGCAGCTCCTCGGGCTTTATTTACAGTTTGTTTAATTTTACCCATCTCAGAACTCAGTGGAAAAATCCTATGTAAAGGCATATGTCAAAAATAATTAGCAGCTCCTTTAATTTATTTATACGTTGGGTTTGAGGGAGGGGAAATAAGGGGACATAAAAAGAATTAAGATGTGTTACTTATATAGACCAACTCTACACAATGAATGTAATTATTGTGTACTGCAGACATGAACTAATATAGATAAAAATTTTTTAAATTAAAATTTTGACATCACTGTTAATGATGAAGAGCATATCAGTTGAGTTCAACAGGATGCTGGCCAAAAATTTTAAAATGAACTACAGAATGAGATGGCCATAGCAGGCTTTTGGAAAGCTCTGATGTATTCTTGGGGATCTAGGAACCACATGAATGTGTGGGGCTGTGAACATTCCCGGGGAAGACCTGAGAAAGCCTTAATCTCTCACCTCTAATCAAGTGATTATGAGATTCTGTGGAAGCAGGAGGTAAAGGCTAATGTAGGGTTGTAAATTGTCAAGATATTGAAGAGTTTCTCTAGTATACACACATGCATGCGTGCACACACACACACACACATACATGCACATTTTGAAAAGAACAGAAAACTCAATGGTCCAGAGGATATTGCTAACTTATCATTAGCAGAGTTCTCAGTAGCTGTACATATAAAAGAATACAGATTTTCAAAATTAATGCAGATATGGTACTAAACATATACACAGAAAAAAACCCAAAAATTGAATTAAAGCAGCAGAAGACAAAAAAAAGCAACAATAAACCCAGATTATCTGAATTTATCACTCTGAGATTATCTGTATTGCATCATTATATTATTTAAAATGTCCAGTTTTCAGTTAAAAATAAGAAATATAACTAAACAGGAAAGTGTGATGTATACATAAGAATAAGTATAGTTAATAGAAATTCTTATAAAGAATCTTGCACATTGAATTTAGCAAACAAATACTTTAAGCTCCTATAAATTTGTTCAGTGAGCTATAATAATGTCTAATGAATTAAGGTTAAGAACAGTATCTGACCAAATATAGACCATAAATAAAGAAATAAAAGTTATAAAAAGGAACAAAATAGAAATTAATCAAATGTGAAATAAGATATTAACTAAATAGGCTTAGTATTAAATTTTAGTTGACAGAAGACGGAATTGGAAAACTTGAAGACAGGCTAAATTTAGATATTCTGTCTGAGGAACAGAAACAAAAAAAATCATAAAGAAAATGAGTAGATCTTCAGAAACCTTTGGGGCATCATCAAGTATATCAACATATATAAAATGGACAATGTATCCAAACAAACAGTTCTCTGAATAAGACATATAAATGGTTGAATAGTGTATGTAAAGATAATCAATCATTAGCATTGGAAAACTGCAAATCAAAACCACAATGCTATGTTACTTCAAACCCATTGGGATAACTATAAATAAAAAAGACAAGAAAAAAACCCTCTTCCCAAGATATGAAGAAATCACAATTTATACATTTCTGGATGGCATGTAAAATAGCACAGCTATATTTGAAAAAGTCTGGCAGTTCCTGAAAGTATTAAACAGAGTTACTGTATTACCAAGCAATTCTATCCCTCAATATATAATCAACAGAATTAAAAACATATGTTCACGCAAAAAAAAATATATGAAAGTCCATAGCAACATTATTCATAATAGTAAAACAGGGGGAGCAAGCTAAATGTTCACTAGTGAATGGATATGTAAAATACAGTATACCATACAATGGTTTATTATTTGGCGATTTAAGAAATGAGGCACTGACATATGAATGAAACTTGACAATAGTTTGAGAAATGAAAAAAGCTAGAAACAAAATAACATTATACGTAATTCCTTGTTTGTGAAGTAATCAGAATGAGAAAATCCATAAAGCTGGGAAGCAAATTAGTGGCTGGCAGTGGGTGGGGTGGGGAACGAGCACTGGGTTTCTTTTGAGGTGATGAAAATGTTCTGGAACTAGAAATATTTGGTAGTTGAACATTATGAATTTACAAAATACCATGGAATCACCTAATTTAAATGGGTGAGTTGCATTGTAAGTAAATTATATTTAAATAAAATATTACTTGTGAGTTAGTTCAATTCTGAAGTTATGCTTCATAATTTAACTTTTTTTTCCCATGAGAACAATATTTCAGACAGGGCCTGTGATCAGTCTGGTTCCCCAAACAAATATCATTGACTACACCTGTAGTAGAACTATGGTTAAAAAAATAAAGTAAAAGTGAATGAAAAATAAGTATTTGTTGTTGTATGTTACTAAGATTTTCAGGTTGATAATCACTGCAGCAAAACTTACCCTAAAGTGAAAACTGTTTTATAACTACTTTGAAAAATAATTGTTAATTTTCATATGTTAACAGTTTATCGATTTTTGAAAGTGAGAGTTCTATACAAAACTAAGATATAGAAAGTTTTTTTTTAAAAAATCTTCATTTCTTTTTAAGTTTTTAGAACTGTCTACTACATGCTATGAGAAAAAAATTACTTCATTGACCCAGAAAATTATTGGGCCTGTTAATTCATTGAGTATGTTTATAATTTTCATTTAACAGCAAATTTATGCATTTCCTGAATCTAAAAAGCTTTCTATTGTTATATCGATGTATCTTTATACCATCTCTCATTACTAATTTGTCTATGGCAGAACAATTCTTTTTTTAACCACATTTTTTTTGAAGATCTTCCTCTGTAGGAAAAGTTATGAAAAGAATAAAAAATAATGTAATGGCTTGGAGATGAAGGTAATTTGGGCAGAGGTAGATTTTAAATGATGTTTACTTCTAGTAACAACAGGAACAAAATGAGAGAATCAGAAGGAGCCTGACACATAAAAGAAAGAAAAAGTTCAAGCAAGAGCTAAAATTACTATAATTGCTCCTAAGAGGATATTGAATTCCAACTACATCAGCCAAGGATGCCTATCAGTAAAGGCTTAGAAGAAATAAAAATGACTTCCTCTGAGACACAAAGAGGATAGGGAAGAGGTTATTTCACTTTTCTTTAGGAATGAAGAAGAACATTTTCTTCTCAGGATAGAGTCCAGCTATGGGTAGTTGTGTTTACTCCTGAGGACAGGCTCTATAATGGATTCTTTTTTGTCATTTTAATGCCATCAATGAGAGAGAAAAATAGAATCCTTCAGGTAGGAAAAAAGTAAGTTAGCAGCACAGAAAATCCTAGCAGGAAAATCAATTAGAAGATGAATAAAATAGGTCAGTTAAATTTAAGACCCAAGTTACAGATGAGGAATGATATTGAAAAGAGATATTACATAAGAACTCGACTTGAGTCTGATTATGTAGGGGCAGAATAAAAATGAGAAAGATGTGTCCATAATAATCTAGGGACCTAAGTTAGCAACTAGATGGTACGATTCTTCATCAGAATGGAATTTAAAGTGAATGGACATGATTGTGGGGAAAATGGTCTTTCATTTTAGATATGCAGATTTTTATACGGCTGATCTTACAAATGAAAAACAGAATTGGAGACATGATCTATGATTATATATTTACTTACCAGTTTAGTGACAGAATCAGGAAGAAACAGGCCAAGAAATCAAATCAGGTCTCTTATCACTGGGCCAGTATATAAGGAACACATGTAACTTTCCTTACCTTAGTTAATGTTAAAATAAAGAAAATACAGGTCACGCGGAACACGCTGAAGCAGTCCACTGCAGACAGGCAGGTCTGTGCACACCCTGCTGAGGTCCCGAGTTGCATGGAAGATGCCAAATCAGCCCACTGCAGACAGGCAGGTCTGCGCATGCCCCACCGAGGTCCTGAGTCAAGAGGAAGTTGCAGAATCAGCCCGCACCCCAGCAACAATCCACTGGACACCCCATCCCCCGCTACTCTGTACAGCCACCTGGCTCCACAATACAAAGACATAGAGGACAATGGACCACCAGACCACAGTACTGAGTCCCACTGCTCCCAGCCCAGAGGTAGGGGCTTCCCAGCCACCATCCCTCCCGCTGCTCCCGGCCCAGAGGAAAGGGCTTTTGGGACACATCCTGTCCCACTGCACCTGGCCCAGAGGAAGGAGCTTCCAGGCCACCATCGCTCCCACTGCACCCATCCCAGAGGAAAGGGCTTTTGGGCCACCTTCTGTCCCACTGCACCTGGCCCAGAGGAAGGGGCTTCTGGGCCACCATCTCTCCCACCGCTCCCGGCC
>NW_004624762.1:20521983-20571455 GCF_000247695.1 Heterocephalus glaber | reverse complement strand
GTTCAGAGTTTCTATTTTAATATTTAGATCTTTAATCCATTTTTATTTTAGTTTAGTGCATGGCAAGAGATATAGGTCTAGTTTTAATCTTTGGCGAGTTGAAGCCCAGTTTTTCCAGCACCATTTATTAAAGAGGCTATCTTTCCTCCAGTGAGGGTGTTTGACTCCCTTTATCAAAGATGAGATGGCTGAGGGTGTCTGGCATTGTTTCTGCATCTTCTAATCTGTTCCACTGGTCCTCAGCTCTGTTTCTTTGCCAGTACTATGCTATTTTCCTCACAGCAGCTTTGTAGTATAGTTGCAGGTTGGTAATTGTGATACCCCCTGCCATGTCTTTGTTACCTAGAATTGTTTTTGCTATTCTGGGTCTCTTCTTGTTCCAAATGAATTTTTGGATAGTTTTCTCAAGGTCCATGAAGTATGCTGCTGGGATCTCAATTGGAATTTCATTGAATCTGTATAGTAGTTTTGGAAGTATGGCCATTTTCACTATATTAATCCTTCCTACCCAGGAGCAGGGGATGTCTGTAGGACTCTTTTTATTACATGGATAGAAGCATGGAAGAAGGAGCTTGAAATCAGCTGGTAAATCATGTCAGCTTTTTATCTTCCATCCTTATGCTCTAATAGATTCATAATATGCTTTACTCATAATTTACCACATCATTTTTGCCAAATCTTGGTCATATTCTTATAATTCATGGTATTATTCATACTTAAGAGGCAGAGATATATCAATGACAGAGACAGAGAAGAGAGATAGAATGAGAGAGGGAGAAAGTGAGAGAAAAAGAAAGAAGACAAAGAGGAGAGTAGGAGGAAGGGGATGAGAAGAAGGGGAGAATCATTTCTCAGATCACTCTTATATTTTGTTAGAGGATCTTTTGTCCTTGAATATATCCCTACTAGATTTTCTGTAATATTTTGTTGGACATAATTGGGTCACATGATATCTTTAGCTCATAGATGCAGGTCTTACCTGTTATGGAAACATGTAAGTGTAAAATTTCATTAGAATAAGAGGTTATTCACAGAGAAGAGACAGAAAAAACTATCGGATTGGCAGCCATAGTATTTGTCACAGAAATGGTCCAAAGCGCTTACTGTGTTATATTTTGATTTTCTTGTTCATGTAGTTGCCTCTTCTCCTAGGCTTATGAACCCCTCATAAACATAAATTGAAACATGTGTTTTCATATTTATATTATCTATCAAGGAGCTTAACTTATAGGTATGTAAAATTTTTAAAATAATAGAAAATAAAAGTAATATGAAATTGTCATTGATAATCACTTTGAAAAATAAAGATGTGGAATAACTGGAAAAACCATCTGTTTCAAAGCGAAAGTAAATATCTGTTAATGTTTGTTCACTACTGTGAGGATGTTGGTGGGCTTTCCTTTTCGATCTGTCATTCCTAGTCCCAATACTTGCCATAGTAAGCCATATTTTGTTTAACTATCTTTGAAAAATAAATTTTCTAGGGCTGGGGATTTAGCTCAATGGCACCATGCCTGCCTCGAAAGCGCAAGGTCCTGAGTTTGATAGCCAGTACCAAAAACAAACAAACAAAAAAAATTAAACTAAATTTAAAAAATAAACTTTCTACAATGACATTTTGTTTTAGAAAATTTAGCTTACTTTTTAAAAAGTGCGAACAGTTTTAGAGAATAAAAGTGTCACTCTTCACAGTGTCACCATATTTTACAAAATTGAGCCACAAACATTGTAGTTCTCTTCTGGGATGTTAGGAGATTGAGCTCCTGAAGATTATGACACAAAAATAAATGTTTTAGTTTCATGTATGAAAGTGATCTAAGAGCTTAAACTTTCCAGAAAACCAATTAAATATTCATTAAAAATATATGAGTTTATGAACACAAAACATCTTCAAATAGTATCCATTTCTAATCCTTAAAGAAACTAAATGTTAAAGAAATAATCCTTTGCTCTCCTTTTTGTTTTACTTCATTATAATTTTGATAATTTTGTGTATTTCATTTTAGATGCAAAATATTGTTACTTATACTTTAGACAATCCATTTGTCAGATGAAAAAATTTAAGCTGTTTTATGCTCTAGTAATTTACAAATCTGATTGCATTAAAATAATTGTTTAATGAGATAAAGAATGAAACAATAAAGCTAAGTGAATATTTTGGTCTTGTTTGATTTGAAGCAGCATATTTTATCCTGATAATGTAGTTATGACTTTATGGTTTTTTTATAGAGTTCATAAATGCATGTTTATGTTCATAAATGCACTTTATAGACACAGTTCATAAGTCCACTTTGTATAGCTCTTAATTATAAAGTCAGGAACCAATTATTTCAATTAAAGAGAAAGGTTTAGCTATTTCATCAACAAATTAATATCTAGAAATATAACTCAAATATGAAAACTTTCTATTTTTCAATTAGAGAATAGCAGGGACAAAATTGATATGAAAAATTATAAAATCAGCAAAGTTTGAGAAATTTTCTTTATTAGCACTAAAAAATACTGATAAAAAGAGTTTTGTTATCAAAAAAGGTAAAAGACAACAGGGGCCAATAACATGGCATAGAATGCTAGAGTAAGAAGAAACATCAAGTAAGATTTTGAAAAAATCTTTCCTAGAACCAGAATGAACAAAATATCCAATAGTCTTACCTGAATTCCATAGGCAGTTGGCACAGGAAAAATTCCTGAATGAATATCATTAGGAAAGATCAATATATTCAGATAGGAGGTATTGGAATGACTTGATCTCATTATATGAAAAAAGCAAGGAATATATTTGTTCTCATCAACTCAGCTAGATATAGATGAAGAAACTAAGAATAATGAGATTTTCCTTGGGAGTCTCAATTTTCTAGGTTAGTCTCCTTCACTACAGAAAATAATATTGTAGCACAGCCAACAGAGGTGAGACCCTCTAGTAATTCACACCAATATGGTTCTTTAGCAGTAAGGCTCTTACATCTTGAAGTAGATTATGTTGGTGTTGTTGAGATAGCCATAAAAAACACAGAAATTCCCATCCCTATTTTATTTCTCATATTCAAGAAAGTGACAGAAGTAACAAATAAAGATTTTTGTACCATTCAGTTTTCTTAAGCAAAAGCAGATCTTTAGAATCATCCCTCTGTAGGTAGACATACTCAAAATTGATTGCTAATGCTTGGAAGGATAAAAAGAGAACATCTCAGGGAATACAAAGGTGTTAATTGTATTAAAAGTAAAATATATCAAATCTGGAAGTTGCTCTGGCCCTCAGCAACCCCTTTAAAGTCTTTGATTCTCAGTTTTCCCAGGTTAAAAAAATGAGTGAGAACTCAGTGCTCTTTATAGTGTAACTAGATTAACATTCTGAGAGTCTCTTTTCAGATTTTTCTTTGGGGGGGCACTCAAATGTACCTTTTGTATTCTCTTCACTCCATCCTGGATGTTTCTCTGTTGTTCCTTGTATCTTTACAAACCACCTCTAGAGACAGCTAGATACAGTACATAATTATCATCAGTACCAGACCACAGTCCTTCATAAGGGAGAGATAGCTGAACAGATGTGAAAGAAACAATCATTGTACTGAATTGAATGGTACAAGAAACATCATGAAGACAAAAATGTGTATCACACTGGATGATTACCTCTGCTTTTCTTTATTTCTTTTTTCTTTCCTGTTGCTTTACTCCCTGATATAAGAGAGTTTCTGAAAGATTGTGCTCAAACTACATAGCAAAGGCAAATCATGAGTGCTTCCTGGTTTCTTTTCCTCACTTCTCATCTTGGAAGATATAGGGAACAGGGAAAGGGACATTACCAGGACCTCTGCCATGAGTCCTGGCTTGTGAGCCACTAGAGCACAAGGCGAATTAAAGAACAGACAGGAAATGAGACTTAGAGTGGAAAAGCTGTCTTGTGTCCTGATAAGTGCTGTTGATGGTAGCAAAGACAAAGGCCTCCAAGCTCATCCAGTATTTATTGAATACAATTGTGGGAAGGAATTGGGAGCTGGGTGTGCTTTGAAGGCATCTCGTGAAATACTGCTGAACACCTGGCATGATGGCGCCAGGCAGGGCTATTAGGAAGTAAGCTCTGTTTATCTTGCTTGGATAGAACAAACTGGTACTGGAACTGTGTGTAATTAGCAAGTAACCCATTGGGTCAGTGAGAAGCCACAATTCACTGGAAAGGATTTTAATTGGGGTCATGCTGACCGCAGCTCCACGTAACTCAGCAGAGCCCTGCCACTTCACAGATCAGGGACTAGGCTTCCGTGGCAGCCATTGGGAGAGGGGCTATTCTCACCCAGTCCATCATCTGACATGCCCATTTGAATCATATAGAGTTTTGGACTCCTGATATAAAACAATATAGTCAAACTATGGAAAGCAAGAAGCAGGTGCCACTTATAGCCCACTACTACTAAGCAGGGATGTCTGCTACAGGAAGACACTAATAATTCCAAACAATTGATTAGCTGGATACATGATGTGCCATTCACCACCATCCTCTATGCTGCCAGTATTGTTTTTTACTTGCAGCAATTAAATACATATATATTGCTGTTTTAGTTTAAGAAAAAGTCCAAGTTTTCTTTCATGTGCTAAAAAATTAAATTACTGAAAATGGTGAGATTTAAGGAAACTTAAAATAAAAGTTACCTCTACTGGTGAGAATTAAATGTGGATGACTTGGAATTTACTGTATATATTACTGTTCTTCCATAAAAGTAAAAGAAAACTCTTCAGTGTGCACTGTTGTCACTAAAGGGAGTCCAAACATCAGTTATGGTGATTTTCAGAGGCTCCAGGTCAGTCTTTCCATTTAACATCTGATACTTAGTTCAAATTACAGAAAGAAGAAAAGAAGAACTATGTAACCTACTAATGAAAAGCAGATTTAGTTCATGAGTATCACAAATGAATCATACATCAGAAAAAGGAGGAGGTAAGAAAATATGAATTTATGGGCCAGAATGGTGCCACCATTCCCTACTACTAGACACAAAACTAGAAATATTATCAATTGTTATTTTCATGCCCTAAAAGTCCAATAGTACACAAGAATATTTGGTAAGCTCTAATGATATTTAGAAAGTTACTGTTTCTAAAGTAGGCAATAATGAAATAAACTGGCATTTACTAGGGCAGATTAAAGTACTGGGAAACCCAATGGAACACATGTTTTGGGTTTCAGTGGTGCCAGAATCAAATAGTGCCCTAATTGTGCTTACCATATCCAGTGCTACTCTTTCAAACCTGGTATCCAGGGATTATTTTGGCTTTTGAAGAGCCTCTAGTGGAATGGAACCTACACATGAAATAATGGGAAAATAAAGAAAAAAATCCCTGAACTCCATGTTCTTGTTTGCTACTTGTGTCTAAAAGTACTGTGCATTTTCAAACTGTTTTCTGATGCTTTGCAGTGCCTCAACATTTTAAAGTTGCTTGTGACAAAAGCTAGAATCAGGGCCAGGGATTTAGCTCAGTGGTTTCACCGCCTGCTTCACAAGCACAAGGAACTGAGTTCAATCCCTGGTACCAAAAAAAAAAAAAAAAGAAGCTAGAATCAAATGCTTAGACTCTATAGCTACCAATATATCTACAATTTTGTGGAGGAAAAGGAGAAAAAGATAATGAGCAATTTTTTTTTGACTAGTTAGAAATATTGGAAAATATCTCTTCCCTCATTCATTGTGCAAATATTTAAAAGATATTTTCATGTTCTGTGAAATATCCTATGAACTGGAAAGAAAAAAACAGTACGTAGTGCCCCTTTTATGAAGGAACTTTGAATATTTAAGCAAATTATAAGGAAATAAATCTGTCACCTACCAAGTCAAACACAACTTGCAAAATGCAAGCAGTATCTACAAGTTTTGTAAGATTATGGGAAGGAGAAGAAAAGGCCTAGTTGACTACCATCAGCATTTCTTCATCACAACACTTGTTTTTCTGAAGTGTCACTAGCAATTTGCAATGACAAACAAACAAATTAAAAATTTGCAAACTCCAACACTGTGAGCGATTTTCTCTTTTTATATTTTAGAATATATTCAGATGTATTTTTATATCTTTATTTGGACTCATTTACCTTCTGAAGTTTTCTTGTGTGGGACAAATGAAGAGTTGCTAAATCTAGCAGGAAGTGATTGCATAAGATCTTTTTGCATTCTTCTTTATTTATGTCACTACCAGAAAAAAAATACTTTAACAGCTGTGAAGAAAACATAGCATTCCAAAGCAAAGATTTAATCTACTTTTCAGTTTTTTACCTATGATTATTTTTGTAAGGAAAATATTACTAAAATTGCACATTGTGTTATCATTTTTTTATCCCTTTGCAAAACATATTTTGTGAGATTGCCGCATTCATTAAATTCTGAACATACAAGAGAATGTGTCACTTGTGAAAATTCTTTATACTAGAGAAAATTTTATACCCACTAATTTACTATGTTAAGGATGTGCTACAGAAAGAAAGAATATCTGTTATATTGGGAAGTTTAGCTTTATCAATGAAAATGTTTTAAGCAGGTCATTTATTTGATCAGATATGGGTACTAAATGAGTCCTTTATGGGTGTGTAGAATTTGGTTTTGTGTTGGCTGAAAATGGCAAAAATATAAATAAAGCCGAGGATTTAGCTCAGTGGTTCTGCCGCCTGCCTCGCAAGCTCAAGGTCCTGAGTTTGATCCCCTGTACCAAAAAATAAATAAATAAAGATATTTTTATAATATTCCAGCCATAAGTGAAAGTGCTCAGTGGTAGTTTTGATTGGCTCGATGTTGGGTGGGAGAGTGAATCAAGGAGGACAGATACGAGAGATATCATAATGATAAAATGGGTATATTGCTAACAAGTTGGTTCTGATTCAGATTTTAATTTTTAGGTTCAAGTTGTAAAGATCAATGTAGATTTGAGAAAAATATTGAGAAGAACAAAAATGGCAGAGTTTGATCTACCACTGGAATTAATGTGAGTGAAATATATAGATTTATATGAAGCAGTCAGTGTTAAGGTATAGAATAAGGATAATGGTCTTGGCTGGAGGGAAACACTTCACTGATATTGGCCTATTAGTGGCAATTCAAAATATAGGCTTTGGATCAAAAAGGAAAACTATTACTGCAAATCTTGACTTGAGAAATTAATAAAGCACTTCTGAGTGTGTCTGGGCTGGCCTTGGAGGCATGACCTTGTGAATAATATCTGGTCCCTGGCTCTTCCTCTTTGATGCTCTGCCCCTCCCCCTCTGACACTCTGGCCCCCTGTGCTCTGCTTGTCTGTCACCATAAAGCTAGCAGCTTTCCTTTGCCACACCCTTCAACCATGATGTTCCTGCCTTGGAGCCAGATCACCATGGACTTGAATCCTCTAAAATCATGAACCAAATAAGTTTCTCCTCTATTAAGTTGTGTGTGTCAGGCATTTTGTCCTCATGGTGGGAAAGTTGACCAATGCAAGAATTTAGAATAGTTTCTGAGTAAATTGATGATTGAATGGCTAGAAAAACTACTTTGGCTGACCTGGAGAAAGGGTGATATAATATATAAGCAATAACCTGGAATAATAAACAAATAAAATATGAGTTTGAAGAAGATACAGTCAGCAGTCATTAAATGCAGAAGAGAAGACAAGTTGAATAAAGACTGAAAAGTGTCATTAGGCTCTGCCAATTAGGTCTGATTTACAACAGTCAAAGTAATTATTTAAATAGTCTAGAAACAAGCAAGATTTTAGTGTGTTGAAACATTAATGGAAGAGAGTACAGTAAAGCTGAGTGATCAGGTGAGCCAGCATATGAACTTTCCCTTCCCTCAGGGGATGTTGTTCACTGGAGTGACACATTGGGTCTTCTAATCTTTCCTTCTTTTTTTTTTCTTTTCTTTTCTTTTTTTCTTTCTTTCCTTCTTTCTTTCTTTCTTTCTTTCTTTCTTCTTTTTCTTTTTTTTGAATCTTTCTTTCCAACATATGTCAATCATTTCCTAGCATAAATTAACATGTAAAGCAAGAGAAGAACCATTTCTGACCCAGGATATATAAGTACGTATGTGCTTCTCCTAGAGTCTCCAAATAAGCCTTCAAGTTAAATTTGCATGGAGAAGTACCAGTCAAGGAAGAAAACTTAATGTTTTGTGGAGATAACACTGTATGCGTAGTGGCACATTCTGAGTAGTTAACTTTTTTTTTTTTTTTTGGTCACAAACAACTCAGAGATTTGTGACTCTCTCCAGAGGTGATGGAGATATTCAACTTCTTTTATGACGTGTAACTTTTCTTTGAAAAATGGCTTCAAGTTTTCCATTATACCATCAGTTCAGCAGAAAATCGGATTTGAGGAGTAAATATGATGAGTCACACCGACTTAAATGTCTCACTCCAGAAAGAGAATACTACTTACACACACTTTCCATTGGCAATAACTCCATATTTGGGTTCATATAGATGCAAAGGGGCTGAGGATATAGTTTGTCAAGTAGAATATAATTTCAGTTGATTCAGAAGAGGGAGTGGGTTGGTATTTAATCAGTTTCTGTAAGATTCCAAGGTTTTGGGTGGAGTCCCTCCACACAAAAAACATTCTCCACTTCCCCAAGACCTCAAGGTCCTATCAGTCATTCCATCTTGCTCAAAAGCATAGGATCTCTGGGTAATACATTGTCTAATACACCTAACACAGTTGAGGATCCTTGTATTCCGGCAACATAAAACTACAGGTAATCTGCTCTCCATACCACATTCAATAAAAAGTGTTAGACCAAGGATGCAATCACAATATCCATCCCTCATTAAAGGGGAACAAATGGGAACATACAGTAGTCCTTGGTATATTCAATACAAGAGCCTAATAAACAGGCATTGACAGTGTAAAAGCCCAGGTAAGAACTCCCTCACTTTACTCCTTAAGAGATTCTTTCCCATCCATGATCCTTCTTAAAAAAGGATATAAAAAATTTTAAAAGTGACATAAAAAATAAGCTTTTCAGGATATATTTTTTCAAGGTCTCTCTGCACTTGTTATAGCTTGCTTCCTGTGCAATAATTATTTTAAGCGTCTGAAAAGGCACAACATTTTTCCAAGTGATGATTATAGTTAATTTGGTAATACAATTTCCTCAAAAACCTACTGTGTTTTTTCCTCTACTTGTTTTCATATGCTGTTGAACTTTCCATTTTTCCATCTGATATCCCATGTGCCAGTCACCCTCCTCACACTTTCATCCTAGTCATTGTTTTCCATCTTCTTTATTTCTGTGCTCATTTACTCCTTATTTCCTTCTCTCACTGTAATGGAAACTATCTTATTTAGGCCATCAGATTTCATAGCAGGCCTATATATTTAATCTGAACTCTATTATAGAATAGGTCACAATTTTCTACTGAGAAATCTTAATAGATATTTGTTCATCAAAGCCTTTTTTGCTCTTATACATATTTGGAGTTCAGAAACTTGTGTTTTTCCAGACTGGCAGAACTATGAATTTCTGGACTTGCTAGTACCCTTCATTTATATTCAAAATAGACATATTCTTTCCAGAAATCAGATATTAAACCAAAATACAATTAACAACTTGCATTATGAAAATTTATATGGTATTTTATTTTTTGACGCAAAATATTTTTGGCACATTTTAGATATACAAAATGATAACACTAATCATAGGGAATTTGCACCTGTATATAATATATCCTGCATCTTCTTTTTTTCCCATTCCCCCTCCTGCCTCTTGGCACTCTTTTCCTCAAATTAAATCTCAATGAATTCTGTCATGCTTTCTACATTGTTTTAGGAAACAATTTTATCAAAATTTTAATATTTATTTGTATATGTTTGCTGTACATGATTGCATTCATTGAGATGAGTTACTTACATATAATGTGGCCTCTTTCTGGATTCTGATGTGTTTTCTTGCCACCTTACTATTACACTTATTATCCAAATTTTTAGCTTTTGAGGTAATAGCACTCCACTTGCAGGTACTAATTTCTGTAGCACTCATTTAGATTGAGCTGAGATCTCACTGGATTGGCCACATAAGGCAATTATTACTCACTGATATCAGAATCCACTAAAGTCAGCAATGGAAGGCTCATATTAAGTCACTCAGAGAAGCAGGCTTTTTCCATGTTAGGACATTGCTCTTGCTATGATAACCATTTTTAGAGATGAGATTGAACCTCATTTGAAATATGATATGGATATCAAGACTGTTGATACCACCCCCACACAGTAAGAATTTTTTTTTCTTAAACTCACATAGTGAAGCTTTCTGGGAAAGCCAAGTTAGGCTCCTAAATTGGTTAAAAATGTTCTGAGAGAATAGGGAAGGATGACGAGAATAAGGTTTGTTTGTTTATTTGTTGAAACAGGGCCTTGGTATGTTCTACACTTGTCTCCTGCCTCAGCCTCCCAGAGTGCTAGAATTCCAGGCATGCACCACCACATCTAGCCTGGCATAGGGTTTTTAAGTGGGTAGAAGGTTAGCTTGCTGTGAGAGTTCCCTCATGTGAGTTGTGCCACTCAGTTTGCAAATCGTTTTTATTATTGCTGTGTATGTGTGAAATACATAATGTTTACCTTTATTTTAGGAAATTTATACATATATACATCACAAAGTTTATGCTTGTTTTGGGAAACTGGTGTATACATACACCATATCTTGATCATTTTTCATCCCTTTTCCTCTCCCATTCCCATTTTCATCCCTTTCCCTCTCCCATTGAAATTCCTTTTGTGATCGGAGAAGGAAACATCCAAGATTTTTGGTCTGCTTGCCCCAATGTGGGGCAGAAGGGGAAAAGGTGAGGAGAATCTGGAAATCTGTCAGCAGTCAACCATAGAAATAGAGTCACATTCTTTATTACAGCTCTCTTCTATATGTGAACTCCAAAGTTGCTGGGAAGAAGGAAGAGAGAGGAAGTACTTTCACTGGAGTACGTTTTAGAGCAGTGCTAGAACTCATATTCTCAACTTCCACCTAGAGACCACTGACTGTGACAAATTATATATCCTCCTTTATTTCTGTTTTTCATAAATAAAAAAGAGTAAAATATAATCATCTTGCGGGCCCAGGAGAAATGTGACATGGCCTCAGATATACCAAGGCATAGGTGCACCATGCTTAGTTATATGAAATATTATTGAATATTTTAACATAAAGTATACACCTAGGGGTGTTATAAATATTCAGACTATTCCATTAAGCTTACATAAATGAAGATTATGAAATTTCAAGAATATATAGCAATAAAATACCACCACAGATCTTCATTCCACTAACTTTATGCCTTTAACATATATTTCTGGGACATGAGAAATGATTACGAAAGTGAAGAGATAATATTACATTCTTTAAAATTTCTAAACAGGTAGCCCTGCATGACATGTATTTAACTATTGTTTTCTGTAAGAGTCTAACAATACAAAATACAAATCAAAATTATGTTTTATAAGTGAGAAAGGTTGTAATCCATGTTAAAACCATCATGAATCTTGTTGGCTTAACATGGTTTTTCGACAGCCTGGTGTATAATTTAAGATAATGAAATATTTATTGAATAAGTAAATGAGTAAGTGAAGAAATTAATAGATGTGTGGGATGAATGACACTGGCAAATGTTTGCCTATTATAAAATGTTACTTCCATTTCCCTTTTGTTGGAGCATAGAAGTTAGTACGAAGAAAAAAACTCAAATACGAAACAAAACAACATGGATTAATAACACTTTCTAAACTATTTCACTGTTTGATGCTGCACAAGTTATTAATGTGAACTTCATTTTCCTCAAGGGCAGCAGACAAGGTTAGGATAATTAAGTAATGAAATGACATAAAAGGCCTGGAATATTTTACAAGATTTTAATATCAATTTCTTTATAATTACATTTTTATCCAATTTGATATTCTACCCCATACATTTTGTATTTTACATTTTACATTTTGTATTTCACTCCCCTCTCTTGCAAAAACCCATATCTACTTCTTATTCCATCCCCACACAGAGAAAACCATCAAAAACACCAGGAGCAAGGCCTATATAATCATCTTGATTTTGGATCCTTGAAATAAAAAATTTTTTGATAAAGCATCTCATAGGGTAATTTTGAGCTATTTATAAGAAATTTATCTGTCACTTGCTCAGATCACTTTTTGCAAATTTCTGAGTGGATTTAATTTTCCTTCTGCTGTGCTCACTGCTTCTCAAATCTCACATTTCATCAAAACGCAGCAGTCTTTTGTGACTATTTTCCTTTTATCTTTAGTAAGTCCCTTACTAATTTGGAAATACCTCCCCAATCAAGTCTTTCTCTCATGTTTTGAAATGTGATCCTTTACTTCAGCACTGAAGAGTTTTGGATTCTATGAAAATTTATACCTGATGAAAGTGAAAAAACCCATTGCTTTGCTGCTATGAGCATTTACAATGGAGCTAAATGTTATTAATTACAATTTCGTGCATTTCTATTTGTGTTTTTTTTTTTCAGAAGCTTGAAAGATTTGGAAAAACTGAGCAAGATACAAGATGAGCACAGATAAAATATACGTGGAATAAACAAAGATCATAAAAAAGTAACACAGAGACAAAATATTACCACAGATCAGAACACAAAAAAAGAATATGTTTAGGCAAAAAGGAGTCATTCTGTTCTTTTATTTTCAGTTATTAAAATTTCAGTTAAAAGAGAAAAATAAAAGAATCCCTTTGATTGCATGCAACACAGAAACAATGCATTTCAGAATTGAGATGAATAAAAGCTGTTCATAAACCTGTGCACATCAGAAGATTCTGAATCTTTCCCATGAAGACTATGTTTTCTAGAACTACCCTACCTGTTCTATTTTGTAATTTTCCTATAATCCATCCTTGATGTGTCACTGAATTTTAGGTTCTGTGTATGTGTGAAAGAATTATAGAAAGATAAGAAACTCTCAATGTTTTCTCACTCTTTTTTTATAACAGATAAATTCAAATATATTTGAGGTCAATCATGTAAGGAATTGTTGGGGAGATTTTATTGACAAAGAATGCTCTCAAGTGAAAGGGAGATAAATATTTATTTTCTCTCTCCTATTCCATATTCAGGGTTTTTCATTCAATCTTTTTCTTTCTAGAGGTTTCTTCATACTTTCCACTTTTTAAAATCAAAACTGTAATTTTGCTCTTTATTGCCTCTCTTGTATTTACCTCCTTCTCCTTGTTTTTCTTTTTCTTGATCTTGATATTGAATTTGAGGCAGCCATATTTGTATCATCCCCAAATTTCTCAATATAAAATCGAGATTTTATAGAAAGCAAAGCTTATATAATCTAAGAGAGACTTTTTAAGAAACAAGATATAAAGTTAGCATAACCAGGCAGAGCTTTGAAAGGAACTTACACAAGGGAAGAACCATGAAGTTTGAACTTCATTAGCTTCTTGGTAAATATTTCTGCTATGATTAATTCACCTTAGAACTGTTCCTACTTTTCCTTGATTTTTCATTATGTATTTATTGGAGGACAAGTAACAAAACCTCACTATTACTATAAAGCATACAATTTTTACGACAACTAGTTGTTTGAGGAAGCAGCTGTAGACACAGCAGAAATTCTCAGGTTAATTTTTTTTTAAATGTATACCTGTCTTGAGTATGAGCGAAATTGGCTTTGGACGGGCTTATGAGTTAACTTTTTGTCCATGTAGCTTTCACTTTGACATAAAAGTAGCTGAATGAAAGAGGGAAAGAAAAGATTATGAGAATTAACATGCAGAACACCAGTTTTGTATTTCTTATGGTGAATATTAATATAAATGTAGAAGGAATTTTAGAAGCAGTTGCAAAGAGTCCACTCATAGATATATCAACTTATTTATTTATAATTAGGTGATCTTTAACACTCCTATCCTACTGCTAAAGAAGCAGTATGATGTGATAGAAAGCCAGCAGGCTTTGAAATTAAAATGACCTCAATGAAAACCTTGAATCTCAGTTATTAGATATGAGATTCTAACACCTATGTTGCTCTCTTGTACCAAATATGAATTGGAGAAGAGAATGATCAGGTTGTTATACAGATTTGTAGTACAGATTGTCATCATGTTAGTGTGAGTACATAAAACTAATAAATCATAGTCATCTTTTCATTATTATTAAGCTATTACTAAACTATGTATTTGCTATGTATGGAACACACATAATAAATAAAATTGGAATTACAAGTAAATAGTAATTAGAGATAAAATGTGTACAGAGATTCATATTTAAGGTAGAAACACATGGATGTTATTTAAATGTTTTCATGCATTCTTCTATTTCCAAAGTATTTTTCTCAAAAAGATTTTGAATTTATTAAAATTGTGTTGATAAACATAAGTAGTTGTAGACTTAAAAATACATCTTTCATCTCTTACATTCTTAATCCAGACTAGTCATGTGTCCCCTTAAAAGTTTTAATGGCTGGGGCCAGGGATTTAGCTCAGTGGTGCCTGCCTCACAAGTGCAAGGCCCCGAGTTTGATCCCTGTTTCCAAAAAAAAAAAAAAAAAAGAAAAGAAAGAAACAAAGCAGTTTCAATGGCAACAATTATAATTTCAGAGGACATCCAATCAAACATTTAGGTTTATAAGAAAAATTTTTTTAAATTACTAAAATGACATTCTATTTTCATCTTTCAAAGCATTATTTATGGAGTTCCAGTCAGTCAGTGTGTGATACATGTACAGCAGTATATGCACAGCATTATTTGTTTAAAGTCTTCAGACAGCATAAGAAAAATACTAATTTGGCTCTGTGAGTTCAAATGTATTAGAAGTCTTATTGAAAAGAACAAAGGAAAGTTAACATCTTAGTCTCAAGGCATACAGAAATGAGAGAGAGCTCTGGAGGATTATTTCCCAGTACAAGCCAAAATCATGATTGCCACATAATAATTTCCAAAATGTACATGACTACAAATAAACATTTTTAAATTATGGTGTGATGTACATGCAAAACACTACATATTTGAAACTATACAGTTCAATTCGCTGTTACAAATATCCATACTAGCTTAAGCCACCATATAATTAATAATGAATATTTTTATCATTCTAGAAAATTTCCTCCTCTTTCATAAGAAATATCTCAATCAAAAGAGATGCAAGCACTATTAGTTGTCACATCACTTATTTTTTCCTGTTCTAGAATGTCACATGAAGAAAGGTATACTGTACAGTATGAATACAGTAAGTCTCCGACTTATGAACGAGCTTCGTTCCGGGAGAACAACGATAATTTGGATTATTTCATAAGCTTGGCAAAGTGAGTCACTGACAAAGTGAGTCTTATCCACTGTTAGTGCTCCAATTGAATGCTGTACTACTGTACACTATCACACCATAGAGTAAGCACACAGCAGCACAACTGTGACAATGTCCAGCAGACACATGAGCTACTTCCGCAATTTGCTTGCATCTACAAATGTTTGTAATGAGAGAACCATTCCTATCTCAAGTGTTTGTAACTCGGGGACTTATTTATATTCTTTTGTACCTGGTTTCTTTTGATCTACATTGTGCTTTTGAGACACATTGAAGCGAACATTAGAAGTGCAAATCATTTTATATATTTTAGTAGGAAATTCAATAAATATAGCATAATATTTATAATATTTGCATTATTTCTAAACTTCAGCTAAAATGATTAGAGCTGTTATGAACATTCTTTCATATATATTCTACCTGTATATTTTTATTCTTTCATTTCTCAAAGAATAAAATTAGCTAGTCATAGCACACTTGAAATGATATTAAAATTTTTGTTTTCTTCTTTAACTAATAGATTATTAGATATTTTTCAAATAAAAATATTATTTAAAATATCTCCATGTATAAGATATAAAATGCATAATCATAACAAGAAAGATGAATAAATACAATTATATTATCTTTAAAAATTCTTTTCATCATCCAACAAATGCAAATACATTTCACACAATGGATTTGTATATTTGCAAATTATATAACTAAAAATTTAACATTTAAAATATATTTTTGAAAGTTATAATTATCAATAATAACAAAAGCTATTAATTAGAAAAATAACCCAAAACCAATAAACTTATTCATAGATCGAAGTACTTAATATGCAAATAATCATTTCAGATTTATTTCTCTGCGCTTGAAGTTCACTTTATGATATTGGTGAAATCTTGTTTTCAGTTTTTGTTCATTTGGCATTTAGGAATAAAGTGTATTCAGTGTTTTAGATTTTATTACTAAGGCCCAGTGCCGGTACTTCCTCCTTAAAGAATAATTCCAAATAGAAGCATTTTTTTTCTTTTGATCTGTCAAGCCTGCTTCTAAGTTTTTAAATAAATCCCTCTTTGTGAAATCAATCAATCATTTTTCCTTTATTTTTCATTCCTTATCCCATTGTGGATAGTAAATCTGGAGTATATATTTCAAATTACTCTGGATCCTCTTTGATCTAATGAATAAATTGCATTGTCTAAGGAACAGTGTTTTACCAACAGTTACTTATGTCCTCTAAATTTGTGATATTCACTCAGTTCAGTCAAGATGTTTCTCTACTTCATCAACAAAAGATAACACACGCATAGTGCTTATTTTAAGTGCCTCTTCCTAATATTTTATTAATAAAATCTGCCTTCCAGATGTAGGTGAAAACAGTCTGGGACTATGAATGGTGAGACTTTGATTCAAATCTATGTAATTAATAAATCTATTTTGAAGTTGAGTCCATGTGGTGAGATTTGAGATTTAAGTACATAGGAAAGTCACTTAATTCCATAATACTGAACTGTCTAGTTTTTTTCACCTTATTCCTAAATATATTTCAAAATGACATTAAAAGGAACTGAACTTGGAGGTACCACATAAGCATTAGTTATCTCTGGATGAAGCACACATTATTGCTGGCAGTTATTCCTCATGATTTTCCTGTTATAAGTTGAAAACTTCAGAGTACGTATTTGGCTGGGAAAACAGTAAAAGTTTTTTTTCTCTTTACCCAGTGCAAAAATCCTTGGAAAACTCAAACACTTGGAAACTCAGTTTGTTTTGATATTGGCCTTAACTAGGACTAAATGGCTTTTTTCTTTGATAATTCAATCCTTGTGTCAGCAGAGTCAGCTTCATTAAAAGCTGAACTGGTATGGGTCATGGTAAGTGAAGGACCCTAGTTAGCAAGACAGACTCCATATTGCTGCTTGACCCACCTGCCTGCCCTTTAGATGAACTCAGAAGGAGGAAGTTTAAAAACCTCCTCCCCTTAGAAAGTCTCTTTAGAAATAATAATTAATCAACTATTGTTTTACAAATGTTCTAACAGCAGGACGTTCTGCTTCTGTACCTTTTGCTTGCTTTACTAGTTCTATCCCATAGGGGGGCCTAGAAACTGTTGGCCTCAAAGGTGTATAAAACATGTTTGTCAACCTCCAGTCGAGGAGGCTCGAGTCCGATGCTCTGTTCAGGTCCCGGCTGGTAATAAACTCCTGTGTGGATTTAATATCGCTCTCTGGTTGGTTCTTTCTCGCTGGGTGCAACAGTAAGGTCAGCCAGAGGCTCCCATTGTTTATGCTTACTGAGTTCCATCCTCCCTGAGCCAGCTGAAAACTTACCGCAATACAAACTATTGCAAACCACCAAAGTAAAAAAAAAGAAGCCCACATGAACTATAAAAGTATTGAAACTTGATTTCTCCTGTCCAGGCTGCTTCAGAAGCATGATCAAATATCAGCTCAATGTTTCCGTCCAATGCTGCAAGATATTGGGGTGTTAGTTGACTGCTGAATAGCAATGCTATTCTAATATAGAAATTAAAGAGAAAGGCAAAAATGGAATTAAAGTGGTTTTATTACTGTAAGGATGAATTATTGGTGGATGTAGCTTAGATGTGAAGCTACAAATGGATTTCTAAAACTGTGAAATAGAGAAACTGAACCTTAGAGTCTTAAAGAAGCTTAGATATGGCTGTAACAAGCACATACACCATCCCGTTCCAGAAGACTCTCCCTTAATAATGTGGGTAGGTGTTATGGTTTATATCTGGGTGTCCCTCCAAAGCAGCATGTACTCATAGGTGGGGATTTTTATGGTTGAAATCCTTTTTCGTATAGTTATTTTTTATTCATTAAGTTTATTGGTACATTTTAGGAATACAATATGATTACACTCATCATTGGGAATTCATAGCTTTACCTGATATATCTTGGTTCTTAGTTTTTTTCCCAATTGCACTGCCTGCCCTTCAATCCCTCCACCCCTCCCTATTTACAAAGGAAAGAAGGGAAGGGAAAAAATATGAGCAAAAGAATAAAGGGAAACAAAGTCTTTGTAAATAGGTGAAGCTTTTGGTACGTGACTGGATCATAGGTACTTGATTCTCATCAGTGGGTTAGTCCATGGATAAATATATGGCTGGGTGGGACGTTAGGAAGTGAAGCCTGGTAGGAGGAGGTGGGCCACTTGGGGATGTGGCCTGGAAGGGTATATCTCCCTTCCTTCTCCCTTGAACTCTCTCTGCTTTCTACCTGATGTGCCACAAGCAACCCTCCTCTGCCATGCCCCTCTGCCATGCCATCCTGCCTTAGAGCAGGCCAACTATGGACTGAAACCTGTAAATCTGTAAGCCAAAATAAATCTTTCCTGCTTGAAGTTATGGGTGTCGGGTACTGTGTCCCAGCAGGAGATAATAACCAAGATAGCAAGCATCATCAAACCATCTATCCAGGGCTGCAATACAGCAAAAAGAGAAAGGAAAAAACAATTTTTTTCTCTTCTTAAAGTGGAGCATCTGTCCTCTCTTGCTCTTGGACCTTGGCACTCTTAGTTCTCAGGCCTTTGTACTCTGATTGGGACTTGTTCTCAGGCTTTTGGTTTTCAAATGGAACTCTATCACCAGTTTTCTGGTTTTCCAGTTTGCAGATGACACTTAGTCTACACAACTGTGTGAGTTAATCCTTCATAATAAATCTATTTCTATATATCTCTATACAGTCCTTTGATACTGTTTCCTTGTAGGCTGCTGGCACTCTTCCATTGGGGAGGAAAGTTGAAGCTACAAAGATAACTAGAACAGTACTTTACAATGAGTTTTATCTTAGAGTTTGTAGTATAATTCCCTCCATAATATGGAAACCTATGGTATAAGATACAGTACTAGGTATCTGGTGTTTTTGAGCTTCCTGGGTGTGTAGATTAGTGTCTGCTATTAATTTTGGAAAATTCTCAGCATTTCCTATGTTCTCTTTTCTCTTATTATATATTTGGCATTCTCAATATACTTATATCATCCCTTTTATAATTCCCCCACAGTTCATGGATACTTTGATCTGCCATTTTTTTATTCTTTTTCCTTTTCAGGTTAGGAAATTTCTTTAAAAATAAATTTTGTATATATTTGTAAAACATGATGTTATAACACGCATATAGATAGTAAAGTTATTACAATGAATCAAATGAACATATCCATCATCTTACATAGCTATCCTTTTTATGGAGGGGAAATTTCTATTGATAGATCTTCCAGTTCACTGATTCTTTCCTCATTCATGTCCAGTCAACTGATGAACCCACCGAAAGATTCATTTCTCATATAGTATTTCTCATTTCTAGTACAGTAAAACCATGGATCACAAGTAACTTGTTTTGCAAGATGAGCAAACATTTCCAATAAATTTTAATTTGACAAATGAGCAAGCCCTTGAAATATGAGAAGCACGTGATACCAAACATCACATGATCACAACTGAACCAATGGTTCTTCTCTCTATCTCTCTCTCTGCAGGATTATGGGTGACCGTCTGCCAACAGCAAAAAGTTATGGAAGAGATTTTTGTCTGCAGAGGAGGAGGAGAAAAAGGCAGAGGAATCTCACTTCAAATGAGATTAAGAAGATGTGTAGAATGTGGGAAACAGCAAAATTGTGTAAAAAAGCACCATCTGAATAAGTTGGTAGCAGTGTGAGTCATGAATCTTTTTAACCACAAAACAATGTCACATTTCTGCAAAGTCCTCAAAAGGAGGCAAAAACGAGTGTCACTGAATAGTGTTCATGTTAATGTTGCATGAAAAGAAAAATATTCCATTGAGCCAAAAAGAGTAGTGATTCTATTAGTGTTAGTGATAGTGTGTCATTGTACACAGTGACCCTCCTCTTTCTTGTTTCTCTCACACCAGCCACAAAGGTTTTCATAAGTAAGTGCAGGTTAATTTATTTTTCCTTATATTTTGTATTTAATTTATTGTCTTGTATTATACTACAATATTGCAATCATTTTTACATGAATATCTTTGGGTTGTGGAACAAATCATCTGTATTTCCAATATTTCTTAAGGGGAAATTCACTTTGATATACAAATGCTTTGGATTATAAATATGTTTCCAGAACAAATTATGCTCTCAATCCATGGTTTTAATGTCTTTCCTTTTGACTCTTTCAGTTTCTTTCACTCCACTTACATTGTTACTCTTTTGTTTTTACCTATTGTCCACTTTTTATTTCTATATTTTGTTCTTTTATTGGTACATTTTAGGTATACAATTCGTTTACATTTATCATTGGGGAAAAAAATAAGAACCAAGATATATCATGTACAGGTACAAACACCTATTGTCCACTTTTTACAGGGCTGCATTTTGCACATTAATCATAGTAGAACTGATAGGGTATTGTGGACTGAGGAATTCATCCCACTCCACACACTTGGGCTCTGACACCACATCACATCCATGCTTGCTCTGCTTCTTTTCTCTTGCTCTTGAGTCAAAGAGTCTCATTTATCTGCATAGCATACAATATGCCTTTTTGTCATTCCAGCACCATTTCTCTGTTTGTTACCTTCAATAAATGTAGCTGCTTTTCCCCCAACATCGAGTGTACGTTCTGCAACTCTTTCCTTGCCTACACAAGAACCTGGAATCTATCAGATCCACCACCACATTGTAACAATAGGATTTTAAATTTCCCATCTGATATTAATTTTAAAAGCTCTGCCATTCTAGTTCTGATGTTTGCTCTGTCTTTTAAACTTTATATGTTGCTTTTTATTTTAGTATGTGTTGGGATATTTGTAGAAAGTCAAGCATGTACCAGGTAAAAACAAATAAATTGAGATTTTATAGTTTTATATTTATCTGTCTAGGAGTTAGGCTGTGTTTTCTATTTGCTGCAGCTGTAGGTATGAGTGGCTAAAATATTCCCTCATGACCTTGTTTTGTCTCTCCTGTTACCTTTGAAACTTCTTAAATGGGGCCTGAGACGTGCAGTCCTTACAATTTCAATCTTCTATTACCATACAATTATTGATGTGCTGATAAGATGTGCCAGGAGAGAACATTTTTCTATAATTTTATTATTATATGTGAGTCTTTAAGTGCACCTGTCCTCTTGGTCTGTGACTTTCACAAATGCTTCTCAATTTTTTCTTTTAATCTTCAGTTAGATAAAACAGGAGGAGAAAGGGGGGCTTGAGTTTTTGTCTACCTTTTGCCCCAGGTCAAATGTGAGGGGAGATTATATTTCCCTATCCCAGTGTAAGAGGCTACAGTAAAATAGTATTCCTTAAAGAAAAACAAATGCTCTGGTGCAAATTTCAAAATGTTTTCTTTTCTCCTCTTTCTACTGGATAAAGAAGGGAATTTTCCTCCAGTCTCCATAGTGAGAACCTTCTAGCGTTCCTAGACATGAAATTCATGAAAATACACCTGGGCCTCTTAAATTTAGCAGCCTGAAAATCTTAACCCTTAAATTAGTTTATATTGATCCTCTAGCAATATATCAATGATAGTTTAAGTGTTCCTCTACCATTAATATGCAATGGTTACAGTAATTTGCATAGCAAGTAACCAACTGATGTTCTGTGACATTATTTAATTCAATGAAACCAGCGCTTGGATTTCTTTTCCATCTCCCCACCAAGAGGAGATATGGTATTCCCAGTCTTATTCAGGCTCATAAATCAAATCATAAAGAAGGATAAACTTGACTCATTTGTAGGAAAATGGATGCAAATTGAGACCATAATTTTAAGTGAAATAAATCATACCTTCAAGCTAAAATACTATACAGTTTCTCACACAAAGAGCAACATAAAAGATAGAAATATGAAGTAGGGAGATAGATCTTTTTCAAATGGGAAGTGGATCAAGAGCTAGAAAGTGAAGGAGGGAAAAAGAAGAGAAAAGAATTGAGAAGCATTATCTACATAGACCACTTCCCCACAAAGAATGCAGTTATTATGTAATGTAAACATGTAGTGATCAAAAATAAAAACTGGAAAAATAAAATCTAAAAAATTCATCATTTAGAATGCTGAACAAAAGCTCCCCCTCCAAAGTTATTTTACTTTTCTGAATCAACATACAGATAGTCTTTTATTTATAAGACTCTTACCAGGTTTTGGGGTGCTGAAGTCTCCTTCTAGTGGTAGTTTCTAGGTTCTCTCTGCCCTGAGCAAAGAACTGGTGAAGACAAGTGCAAAGGTCAAGAGGTTTTACATTTATTAAGGGTAAGAGAAAAAAATATGTTCTGCAGAGCAAGTTTGGACCAAGTAAAAGTAGGAAAAAAGTACACTCCACACCATGAGATTGAACTACTGTGAAAGAGAGGACACAGTGGTGCAGAGCTCAATGGCAACTCTCTGTATCTCCTGTCCCTCAGGCTAATTAGAAGCCTAGGACATCACATCAAAAATCTGCTCAAGCCATGGATTTATATCAGTGCAAGGTCCTGAGTTCGATCCCCAGTACCAAAAAACAAACAAACAAACAACAAAAACAAAAACAAATCTGCTCAAGTTCTTGCAGGAAGTCTTGAAGATGACACTCTCTGCTTGGTTCCACATGCAGGGCTTTGGGATCTGTTTTGCACATGTGTCCTGGAACTTTGTACTTAACAAATCATGCCCACTTTCTCAATTAGTTTGCCATGCTGTAATCTCCTGCCTCAACACCAAGAGACTAAATATACTTAATTATCAGTTTGGGGGCTATGTGATAGTAACTTAATCAGTTCAAAAGTATATTGGAATTTAAGGCTAACCAAAATACTTCATCCTCTGTGTTCCAATTACCCCAAAATGTCTCCTAGGAAATGCACACCCTGACCTATTTCTTACAAGTAATCACTGTGTTTTTATAGCAACCATTCTCTCTCAATTGTACCGTCCCAAAATTATTCTGTTAAAATGGTTTAATTATTCTCTCTAAAACTGACATTAGTTAAATTAGATATTACAATGTAGTGCAGTGGAAGTACCGCAAACAAAACAAAACTGAAACAAATAAAGATGAAGCTTTATATTTAATGCTAGTAGCAGCATTTATGTCTTTCCTCTCAGAAAGAATGTCCTTTGTATTAATCACTTCCCAGATACTTCACCAATTGGCTATATGCCTTTTCTGCTACTGTACACTTACAGATTCATTTGTGTTGCCTGACATTTTCTCTATGAAAATCTGTGACAGAATGGACAGGTAGCATGCAGTATTGTGCTAATCATGAAGAGAAATACATGAAATCAACCCTGTGCTATAATGGGTCCTACAAGAAATATTTTTCTACTCAAATTACTGCTAAAGAGAAAGTAGATAACTCTGGTTAGGTTATAAGAGATAGTATTAATTTTAATAGGAATAAAAAACACTCCTCATAGGAAAACATTATAGTGTAGTTAATCATTTATATGATTGAATATAAGATACAGAGTGGAAGGAATTAGACCCTAAATCAGTTTCATTTTACTGTTGTTACTGCATTCTGGGCTTCCTGGGTCTCCCTCTAGAGGTGTTTTCAAGATTCTTTCTGCCCTGAACATAGAATTGGTCAAGATAAGCACAAAAAGTAGTGAGGTTTTACATTTATCAAAGGTAGAAAAGGAAACATGCTCCACACAACAAGTGCCAGCCAATTAAAAGTGGATGACTGGGAAAGAGAATGCAGTGGCCAAGAGCTCAGTGGTGACCATCTTTTATATCTCTCACTCCTCATGCTGGCATCAGGTCTAGGCTGTCCTATCAAAAACCTGCTAGAGTTTACATGAGAAGAATTGAAGACAGCCCTCTCAGGTTGACCCTAGATGGTGGTCTTTGCAAACTCTATTTCTGTGTATTTCCTGAATCTCCATTATGGACAGGTGTTACCTAGCCTATCTGCTGTGGTCTAATCTGCTGCTTCATTGACACTGAGCTATTTAGGGCAAACTAATTTACAACTCTCAAAAATTATGTAACAATGAAAAAATTATAGCCCCAGTACAACCAAAGATATGATATTTCACAATGGAATGAAATATAGATATAAGAAAGCTGGTAGATTCTGCCTTACCTGCACACACTTTTCAACTTGCACCTAAAAGTTTCTAGGTGGTATTTACAGTTCTCATAAGTAATTAAAGGAATAATGAAGCTTTAAGTCCAGAGTATAAGAATGGCACTTATCAGTGTGAAGCAAGGCAAGAGATAGCTTAGTCTCTGTTATTAAATGGATTTGGTTCTGTGTGATTAAAGTATGCACATTCAGTCATATTACCTGCTGTCATATATAAAATGACATCTCATATTAGAAATTTGGTTTTATAGAGCTAGAAAATTCTTCTATATTAACTGCAAATATTTTACAATTTCTTTTGAAATTTCACTGCTTTATTTATCCCGTAATATGAAATTATTACTATCTTATCTCTTTAAAAAATATCCAGTCCCTCATCACATCTCCATGAGCACTGTACTTAGTAAGAAGCTTTTTGGAAAACAATTCAAGTTCTTTCAATATTATAGTTACTTCTAAAAGGAGGCAATGTTTCATGGCATTTCTTATTCATAAGGCAATTCATGCACTTAAAGGAGACTGAATACAGAAGAGTATGTGGTGTACTTTCTTTCAATTAGCCTTTGAGATGTGAGGGTCTAAAAATCAAATAAATGCATTCTCACATGTATTTCACTCCTCAAAGAAAATACATAAAAAGAAATCAAGTGTAAAATCTTCTGTTTCAAATGAGCTTCTCTATCTCTATTTCTACAAACCATAGCCCTACATTTTTTCCATTACACAAATTCAAAAGCTCAAAATCAACTTTCAGTTTTCAGATTGATCATGCACTGGGAATAGACTCTGAAGGTATAAAGCCAAGAGTTTCTTCCCTTAAAGAAAACCACTCATTAGTTACTAGTCACCAAGAGGACCTCCCCACCCAGTGATCCTCTTGTCTTGTTATTCAATACCCATTTTGAATTAGAGTTTACTCATATGACAAAGAGGGTACTATAAAATTGCCAGTGCAAGACTTCTGAATCTAGATTATAGAAAATATTACATATTCTTCCTTCAACTATTTAAATATTCACTCTTGGAAATGCCAAAGGCCACGATGCAAGGAAGTACAAGCAAACTTATGAAGACACCTATGTGACAACAAGTAGCTGAATCACATAGCAAAAGATATCACCAACTTGAAGGCTTGTATATAAGCTACCTTGAGGGTGGGTGGTCCATGCTGAGTCAAGCCTTCAAATAATTGCAGTCTTCACCAAGATATGTTCACAACTTTATGAAATACCCAAGCCTGAAACCTACCCTCCAATTGAATCGTTCCCAAATTTCTGATCCTTAGGAATTGTTAGAAATAATAATTGTTGTTTCCAATCATTATATTTTGTGATAATTTATTACTCACATTGCCTATTACTATTTAATCACAAAAAATTGTCTTCATATCTCACATTATTGGAGATAACCAAATTAGAGTTTGATAGACAGTTAGAAAGAGACCAGGTCCATGATTGAGTTAGAATAGAGATAAGGCAAACTAGACCTGTGGTTAAGTGCTAAATTGATGGAAACTAGCCCCCAAGATGAAGATAGGATGGCTAGGCCTGCAAGCCTCCCCAGACATAAACAACAGTCTAAAGCTGTACTGCAACTAGCACCATGTGGTCCAGTAATCCTGAACAATGCACTAAACAGATAGATTCCCAGAACACCCCAACTCTCACTCTTACTCCTTCCAAAAATGCTTTTTCTCTTCTCCGTGCTATGTACTCTTGCTACATACCTTGTTTTACTATTGGGTCAATATTAGCTAAGTGACTGCACTTGTAATCCTATTGGTTGATTACAGTTTGAGTTAAGGTAGCCTGAAATCTGATTTTACTGTATAAAAATCCCCTAGACAAACAGCCTGAGCAACAATCTAAAAGGATTGTAGCCTTAGTGTAATAAAAGGGACAGGGAGGATTGTGTGCTTCTTCATTGCCTCCCGCCTTCTCTACCATGAACTATTTCTCCTCTGTGATGCTCCTCTGCCATGTCACCTTCCTTGGGACCAGCTGACTATGGACTGAAACCTCTACAAACTGTCACCCAAAAGAAACCTTTCCTCCTTTAACTTGTGGGTGTCAGGTATTCTGTCCCAGCAATGAGAAAATTAATCGAGACACTAGTGTAAAGAAACCTTCTGTGCTTCCAGGTGAATGAAAGTATAGCAATACAATTATTTATAGTACATAATATTTGCTAATGACAATGAAAGACTCTGTTACTAGCTTATATATTTATGATATAATGCACTATTACTTTGAATAAAAATTAACTGTTAAACAGTATGACATATTATAGGAGCAGCTGCCTCATACATCTTGTATTTGCCATATCTCTTGATTCCATCAAGTGACTACACCCATCTAGGTTTGTGTAGTTAAGAATGCTCTATGGGGCCGGGGATTTAGCTCAGTGGCTCCGCTGCCTGCCTCGAAAGTGCAAGGTCCCGAGTGTGATCTCTGGTACCAAAAATAATAAAATGCTCTATGAAGTTCACACAATAACATAATCACCTATCATCACCTTTCTCAGAATGCAACCACATCAAGTTACACATATTTGTATATGACAACAAAAGCACATAATAAAAGATAAATAGGGCTTTATCAAAGTTTAAATGTTGTGCACCAAAGAACATTATCAACAAAATGAAAAGAGATGATGACAAAACATATTTATAAATCATGTACCTGCTAATAATATAGCACAAACATATGATTAGCACAATTTAAAAACAAGAAGAAATATTCCAACTATAAAATGGCCAGAAGACTTAAAATATATTTTCCTAAAGAAGATATGCAAATTGCCAAAAAGCATACAAAAAGTTGCTCAATATCATTAGTCATTCAGGGAAACACAAATCAAACACACATTGAGATATTTTTCACTACAGATTGAATGACTATGCTAATAAAGGATAATAATGAGAATTTATAAATATATAGAAAAATTGGATTACTCATGCATTGTTTGTGGAAATAGAAAATATTTTTGACACTGTGTAAAACATAGAGGATGTTCAATAAGTTAAACAGAATTACTGTAAGACCTAGCAATTTCAGTCTGGGTACACACCTTCAAAATTGACACCAGGTATTCAAAAACTGTTAGAACAGTTCATTTCAAAAACTTGTTCATGAATGTTCATAGTAACAATCTGCACAATATTCAGAAGGTGGAAATAAACCAAATATTCATTATGGATGAATTGATCGACCAATTATAGTATATCCATGCTATGGAATATTGTTCAGTTATAACATGAAATGATGTGCTTATATAAGAGACAACCTGCATGGAATTCAAAACATTTTGTCACGTGAAAAAAAATACAAAAGGCTACTTGGTGTTTGATTGAATTCATGTGAATATCTATAACAAGAAAATGCAAAGACAGAGAAAGCAGATTGGTGGTTACCAAGGGCTGGGGGAGCAGACAATAAGGAAATGATTTCCTAGAGAGTGGAGTGATTTTTTATTTTTTGGAGTGATAGAATTACTTTGGAACGAGAAAGCATTAATATGTGTGAAATATTGTGAATGCACCAGATGCTACTGAATTGTACAGTTATAAAAGTTTTAAATGGTAAATCATATACATATTTTACTACATTACAAAAGTGACAAAACTTCATATAATTATATAGAAAAACTTTACATTATATTGTTTGAAATGCAAATTGCAGAATTCTGCATGTTGCATGATAAAAGACAAATGCAAGCATTTGTGCAAATTTAGAGTATCTCTATACTTTTTAGTTAAGATAATGTTATCTATTATGACAGATAATCTCCTATATCTTTGATTGTGATTTAAGGCAATAGGAGGTCATTTGTTGCTCCGTAGAATTTAAAATGTGAGTTTCTATTCTTAGTGTCAGTCTTCTAAGTGCTGATTCATGGTCCTTCAAAATAGGCTCTGCCATCTTCAGCAGTCTGATTTGTATCAAACTTGAATGGGGAAGAACTTGGAGACATACATACAAGAAATTTACTCTTTTATCTAAAATTAGGCCACAACATTTAGAATAACAATTTGTTGTTCAAAATTGGATCATATGACCACAACTAACTCTAACACAGACTGGGAAATATAGTCCAGGTTCTGCCCAAGAAGAAGAAAGAATAGGTTTACTATATAGCTAGGCGATTGTTTATGCATATATTTAAGACTATATAAACTGATTTTATCTCTGGTGTGTCAGATAGGAATAGAGGGAGGTTTTTTGTTTTCACTGTAGAACTTTCTGTGTGAATTGTTGAATTATTTTCAATAATCTTGACTGTTCTGGACTGAATTGTGTTCGCTTCTAAAGGGAGAGGAGGGTAAAGGGAATACAAAATGACCAAGATGTATTATATACATGTACCGGGTCCCCAAAATAAACTGCACAATTTTGTATTACAAACATGCACTAATAAAACATAAAACCATAAAATGCAATGCATTTTAATAATATAGAAGAAATTCTAACATTTAGTTCTTCACATTTTGAGTATATTTGGAAATAGGCTCTGTAACAAAGTAAATAAGACAAAATGAGTCTGTTAAGTATAGGCTCTAATTCAAATATATCCATTCACCTTATAAGAAGAAATTTGTACACACAAAGGAACAACAAGGGCTTGCTCAAAAAAGAGCAAAGATAATGTAAAGACAAAGAAGTGTCCACCATCTGTAAAGCAAGGAGTGATAACTCAGGAGAAGCCAAATCACTCAGACCTTGATCTCAATTTCCTCATCTGCATAGCTATGAGAAATTAATTTCTGACGTTTAAGTCACCTGATCTGTAGTACTTTGTTAGGACTGCCCTAGTAAACTGGTTAATTACTTTCTTTTATAATTAAATTAAAACTCAACCTCAATATAATTGCATTCCTTCCATTAAAAAAAAATGACAGCAACAGCCTCCCCATACTCTAGTATCCCTTCCATTTCTGGTAAATTCCTAAAATACTCTAATGGTTTTACCTAAAACAGTTATAATGCATAACTTACAAATACTTTCCATCTACCACAGAAGTCCCACAAAACAAGAGCACATCATTTTCTAGGAACAATTACATTTCAAATTGAGTATAAAATTAATTGCCTCAGCTAGATCCTCACAGTGCTCATATGAATGCTTACATTGAATTACTGTTGAAAATATGTATAAATGGAGAGTTGAATCTTTTTATATTGTCATTTTTTAATAGCCTGACCAAGAGAAGGGAAGAGTATTGCAAAATTCAATGAGCTCTTCAGATTTTAACGGTAGTACCCAGGTCTAACAGATCATCACTGAGGATATGAGCTCCTATTCATACTAGTAATACTCTTATATTTTTAAAAAATTTTAACTTGTAGTCTTCACTGTTTTCTGAATTTAGCCCTGCACATTATGCATCTATGTGTATGCACATTTTACTCTTCCTATGATTGATATTAGCAACCCTTCTGGAAATATATCATTAGAAAAGGCAGAATTTCCCAGGAGCTGATGTGGGTCTCTGAGAGCCTGGTGGCACCTTCTTTTACAGAATTCAATACAGCTTGATTTGGTCAAGGAAAATACAAAGTTTGTATAATACTTTGTCATTAACTTCCTAAGGTTTCCTCTTAGGTCCTCTTGAAGAATTTTATTTTTCATATATATTTTTTGTGTGTTTATTCCTGCATGTGTAAGTGTGTATCTCCTTAGAAAATGTGAAATATTAAGTTCACTAACACAAATTTAAATATAAATTTATAAACCTTATAAATATAAAGAATGAAAAAGATTGCAACCAATTTGGAGAGAAGTGACAAATTATTTGTTTTTCCTGTAAATGAAATCAAGGCCTTTACCACATGCGGCAGCAAACCAAAGCTATGATTCACAGAGTGAAATTACCACTTGAACTTTGGCATTATAAGTGCTTCAGCAAAGAGCAGATTCTCTATTGTTTGTTCCTTCTAAGTAGCCTGTCCTTCCCTCAACACAAACACATACAAAAAGCAAGAACTCCCAGGGTCTACATATTTTGACACTGTTATGAAATCAAGAAAACAGAGAATACAATAGTCTTCCTTCAAATAAGTAAAAGGATTCCCTATACAAGGAAATATACCTCTCAATTTTCTAGAGCTAATAAGATCAGTTCAGGCTGTAATATATACCCCAATCATACCATGCTGCATATAAGACCTAAATCTTCTTTTTCTTACTTTAATTTATAAGCACTTATAAGAAATACAGGCAGTCATTATTAATTAAAACCAAAAATATTACTACTATATAATCATAGTATTTATCACATTAAAACTACCAAATATTCAAATCATGGTAATATAGGCAGCTAAGTTAGGTAGAAATCAATAGGCCGTCAGACAGGGACAGGCCCTTTTGGAAGTCAGTGCAAAAAATGCGAATACTGTACATCAGAATTGGCCGGAAGAATATCTGAAGAATGCAAGATCTCAAGACAAAATCACAGTGGCCATGCTTGCATATTTCTCTAAGAGATGAATAGAAATTTGAGAGTGTATTGTAATTGGTACTACCCAGTCCATTAGGTTCAGATAGGCATCAGACACCCAGATGGGTGACCAGAACACCTGGACCCATCCCTTCCCAAAATGTTCCTGATTTAGAAGTCATAGATAAGCCAATGTTAATGATGTCAGCCATATACCCTTGCTGTGTGCCCTGCTTCCCTACTGAGGAAGTGGCTATACTTGCAATACTTGTAATCTTATTGGTCGTTTATAGTTTTACCCACATGGTGCCCACCTTGTGATTTTGATCTATAAAACATTCTTGGAGAAATGACCTCAGTGGCAACGTACTCAGGACCCCTCCTGTCTCTCAGGAGCTATGTATTCCTAGTCCCCAGTAAACTTTTCCTACTTTTAACCTCCTTTGTCCTTTGGAATTCATTCTTTTAATTCAGGGGACATGAACTTGGTATATCAGATATCAAGCAGGTTGGGAACTATATTTCTCCTATATCAATATCATCACAATTAGTTCTATTTTTTGTTTTTTATAAAATTTCCTAGTATTTTATTATATTCCTACAGAATTGAGACAGAGACATAATAGCTGCTGTTGTTTCATAATAGCATGCTATTATTCTGCTGCCAATAACTATGGAATGCATTTTCAATGTGGTCAGTAGAGTTCAGATTATTTTAGTGATTATTGGCAGAATATTTGAATGTCAAGTTCTTATTTAAAAGCTAAATCTCTGGTTTTGAGGTAGGATAGAAGAAATAAAGGTATACAGAAAGAAGATAAGAAAATTATAATTTTAAAAGTGTACTTTTAAGAAAATTGCAGTTTCAGACAAAATCAAAGCTACCCAAGGTTATAATGCCTTTTTTCACCTTCCAGGAAACTCACTCCAAAAATTCCTAAGAATTTTAAGATACATCCTGTAGTCTGGTTCTGCTTTTCACATGTAAATTGAGCCTGAACTTTTCCTCAGATATTATATAGATTCACAAATTCCACAGATCTCCACTCCCAAGGAAACAGCACTATTGAGTACTACATCTCTAAACTTCAGTCACATGCAAATGGTTTGCATTCTAACCTAGCCCACTAAGGGCTTACATGACACTAGAATTACACAATGTAATCAAAATATATAATAAATGTTGAAATTTTAAAATTCATTATAGTAAAAGACATTTTGCCGTAATTCCCCTTCAAAATACTCCCTTTCCCTTTGAGTACACTTATCCCATCATTCTTTTTACTTTCTGAGGCGTTTGGGGAAGTATTCTGTTGTGAGGTCTTTATGAGGTGTAATCAAAAATACAATGAATGCTGCTTCCCAGTGCTGTTCAACGGAAAGGTAGTTTCACACAAACATTAAGATGTATCTTCATCCACCTTATTCATTAGATTTGGCATCATGAGACTTCTGGCTCTTCTAGAACTTTCTATTTATTATTGAAATGTTACTGGAATTTTGATAATGAATGAAGAGATATAGATCATTCTGTGGAAAACGGGCGTCATAGTAGTACTACTCTTCCAATCCACTAATATAACATATACTTGAATTTATTTGTATTTTTTTTAATTTTCTGATCAACAGTTTGTACTTTGCAATGTGGAGTCTTTTACTTTTTAGGATAATTTTATTTCCAAATATTTTGTTGTTTTTGATAGTATTATAAATGGAAGTGTTTTCTGTGAGAAGTTCATTGTTAGTGTATGAAAATGCAGCTAATTTTATGTTTTAATTTTGTATCCTGCAACTTGAGTGATTTTGTCTAATATTTTGAAATTTTTAATAGACTTAAAGGTTTCCATATAAAATATGATGTCACCTACAGACACAGATAATGCTACTTGTCTCTCACCAATTTGGATGTATTTTCTTTCTTTTTCTTTTTCTTACCATATAGCTCAAGTTTTCAATTTTTTATCATTTTACAAATAATGATAAGTAAATTCATCTGATTCAGAAGTCTCATTTTTAGACAATTATAAGTTCAATATTCAGTGAAAAAATTATACATGCTACACACAGGCTTACATATATGAAGGAATCATAAATCTTCAAATTAAGAAGTTTATGATTTTTTTCTTTTTTTTAAGCTTGCTTTTTTTTGCTTAAATTTTTTTTGGCTTAAATTTTTTTATTGGTACATTTTAGGTATACAGTACGTTTATATTTATCATTGGGTGCTTGTACCTGTACATGATGCATCTTGGTTCTTCTTTTTTCCCCATTACCTGTGCGCCCTTCACCCCTCCACCCTTCCCTATTTACATAGACTTTGTTTCCATTTTTTTCTTTTATCATAATTTTTCCTTTCTTTTCTTTCCTGTCCCCTTCCTCTCCCACTTCCCTTACCCCTTTGGACCTTTGCTTCCTATTTCAAATTATCAATTATTGTTTTAATCCTTGTTTACACTTTCAGTTTCTCACACCAGAGAAACCATGCACTAAACTAAGATCCAAGTGGATTAAAGATCTAAATATTAAAACAGAAACACTAAACTTGCTGGAAGATAAGTTAGGTAGAACTCTTGAAGTCATGGGCATAGGAAAAGACATTATGAACAAAACCTCAGTTGCAGGGGAACTAGCACAAAGAATCAACAACAATAAGAATCTTACCTTATTAAAAACCTTCTGCACTGCAAGAGAAACCACCAACAGAGCTATGATTTCTTTGTGTGTGTGTGTGTGTGTGTGTGTGTGTGTCTGAGAATTGAATGCAGAGTCTTCATGCCGAACTACATCTCTAGTCTCTTTTTAATTTTTATTTCATTTATTTTTATTTTGAGAAAGGGTCTCACAAATTTGCTACTTTTCTTAAACTGTTCTCAAATCTGTGATTCTCCTGCTTCAGTCTCCCCATGTGGTAGGATTACAGGCTTGTGCAACCATGCCCAACTCTGATTTCTTATTAAATTGAATTGTAGTACTGCTATGGTTTTATGTTTTTGCTGTCCCCAGAATTCATGCTGAATCTTACTCTCCAGTATTACAGCATTTAAAGGCATAGCTTTTAGGAAGTGACTAGATCATGAGAATTCTGCCCTTATGGTGGAGATTAGGTCTCCTTAGAAAAGGCTTGATGACAGGAGTTAGCATTTTCACCCCTTCCATCCCTTTTGCTATGTTAGTAGACTCTCTTCCTACCCACCAAAGGACGCAGCAACAAGGCACCATGTTAGAAGCAGGCAGTGGGCCTCTCTAGATAACTAAATCTGCTGACTTAAATTTCCTAGTCTCTTGAACTATGATAAATAAATGTGTTCATTATGAATTATCCAGTCTCATGTATTTTGTTATAGCAGTACTAATGGACTAGGACAAATATTAACATTTATAACTCACAATAGGCACTTCAGGATAGGCTACGTTACTCATTGTTATGATAACCTGCAGAGGCAGAGGAGCCTGTACCCAGCTTGGTTCCAATGTCTGAGAATGATGACGTCAAACACACACACACACACACACACACACACAAAGGGGCTATGAAAATGTTTATTACTTATAGACTCCAGGTCTCTAGGAGAGCACATGGCAAACTGCTCAAACAGGTCTAAAATAAGAATGACCTGGGTTTTTGTTTTGGCTAGGGAGTGGACCTGAGATGAGAGCATTCATGCAGGTAGGAATTTGTGCCCTTGGAATCTCCTGTCTACATAAAAAAGATGTATTTTTTCTTATCACCTTGTACTGATGTGCAACACAAGGAGAGGAAGCATAAGCAAAGCATAAAATCTGTCTCAATTGGAACATTAAAAAAATAGTCAGATTCCACATTGCCCAATTCCACTGTTGGTCAATATTTAATTTGTTTCTAGTTTTGTTATTAAGAATCATACTGCTAAGGAATATTATTCTACATGCCTTTTGTGAAACATTTGCATATATTTTTTGTTGGGTATATGCCTATAAGTGCCAGAACTGGGTTATAGAGTAAGTTTATATTTTACTTTAACAGTTACTACCAAACAATTTTGCAAAGATAACATGTCACTAAACTCCCATTAACAGCCATATAGAATGTTGGCTGGTTACTCTACAGCTTCACCCAAAACTTGACATTTTCTATCTTTTTAATTTTAGTCATTCTATCTTTATTATATATAAGATTAATGAAAATAATGCATATTAATACCTACTAAAGTGCTTATTTATCTATATTTATGACCTCATTATCACCATTGTCATTTCAGCATCACATTAAAAGCACATTTTATTTATTTTTTAGTTTATTTTTGGTACTGGAGATTGAACTTGGGACCTTGCGCTTTTGAGGCAGGCGGTGGAACCACTGAGCTAAATCCCCAGCCCTAAAAGCACATTTTAAAAAGATCTCTTGGTACTGAAAATTTCACGGAACTATGACTTATTAAAAAAGAAAATTAACAAATACCCACCAAAGAAAGAATTAGAGTTACTAAATTCTGTGGTGCTCATAGTTTTCTTGTTAAGTTTCTCTGAATATGCAGTCATAATGAGATTTTTATAGACACTTTATTGAGCTACTATATGCAGATATTATTACCTCTATTTTGAGCTTCTCTTCTTTGAACCTGGACTGGGCCTCAAGGCTATTTAAAGTTAACCTAACCACATCTTCCTGCCAAAGGGTAAGTTTACATATGGGCTCCTGTATTTTCCGTGCCATCTTCAGCCTGCACCAGGTGTCTTTAAGATACAGGTTTACAGTGTGGAACTTTTTGTTTATCAGAGTCTGGTTGATTCGAGTTAAGTATATCTGTTCTTTTGTAAATCAACATTTCATCTTTTCTCCCATGAATTACCTATAGATCTGTTCTTGACAAATAAGATGTACTGCAATGATATAGCTAGATCAAAGCCAACCAAGCTATGAAATCTGAAAACAGAATTACACATGAATAGTTTCAGAAATGTAACATTTAACCACTGTTAATAATCTGACACAGGAATTTAACACCATAGCAAAAAAGACCACTTCTGGAAAAAGCTCAAAATTTCTCTTTCAAGATTCTAAATATCTAAATATCTGGTCAATCACACAGGAATTCAGCGTTACTTTCTGTCACCTTCATTTTGCTCTCTCTTCCCTTGCCTGTACAGGCACCTAGACTGTTTAAATATTCATCGCATGTGGCTGATGGAAGGGCGAAGTGTACAATGTTTCAGTTGGAGTCCTTGAAAAAATTTCCCTATATAAAGCCTAGAAGAAAAAGATTCAAATTAGTAGAAATTGTTGAGTGTTTCTTAAGCTTGTCACCAACTATAAATGTTATTTCTTAAGTGTTATGTGCACGCATAGCATGTTATTAAATATTTTATCTTCATTATGTTAATACACTAAACTCTTGGGAAACTCCTTTTTAAACATAAAATGTCATGATGCCCTCATGTAAATGTTGGCTGCAGCTAAAAGCACATTCTATGTTTAGTAAGACAGAAGAGAAAGGAATAGATAGAATTTGGGTTATTCCTTTTCAATAAAGTAATAGAAAACGTTTGTCTGAGGAAGAGCAGGTGAAGAATTTTTCCCACATTGTGGGTTGTCTCTTCACACTGCTGGTGGTTTCTCTGGCTGTGCAGAAGCCTTTTAATAAGAAGAGATCCCACTTGTTGATTGTTTGTGCTAGTTCACAGGCAACTGAGGTTTTGTTCATAAAATCTTTTCCTACATCGATGTCTTCAAGGGTTCTACCTAACCTCTGTTCCAACTGGTTCAGTGTTTCTATTTTAATATTTAGATCTTTAATCCATTTTGATTTTAGTTTAGTGCATGGTGAGAGATATAGGTCTACTTTTAATCTTTGGTGAGTTGAAGCCCAATTTTTCCAGCACCATTTATTAAAGAGGCTATCTTTCCTCCAGTGGGGTGTTTGGCTCCTTTCTCGAGGATGAGATGGCTGAGTGTGTCTGGCATTGTTTCTGCATCTTCTAATCTGTTCCACTGGTCCTCAGGTCTGTTTCTTTGCCAGTACCATGCTGTTTTTATCACAGTAGCTTTGTAGTAGAGTTGCAGGTTGGGGATTGGGATACCCCCTGCCATGTCTCTGTTACCTAGAATTGCTTTGCTATTCTGGGTCTCTTCTTGTTCCAAATGAATTTTTGGATTGTTTTCTCAAGGTCCATGAAGTATGCTGCTGGGATCTCAATTGGAATTGCATTAAATCTATATAGCAGTTTTGGAAGTATGGCCATTTTCACTATATTAATCCTTCCTACCCAGGAGCAGGGGATGTCTGTCCATTTTCTGATATCATCTTCAATCTCTCTTTTCAGAGTGCCATAGTTTTCAGAGAAGAGGTCTTTGATTTCTTTCGTTAGGTTGATTCCTAGGTATCTCGAATCTATAAAGAATTTAAAAGATCAGACCTCCCAAATTTAAAGACCCAATCCGAAAATGGGCATCTGAAATGAACAGACATTTCTCAGACAAAGAAGTAGAAATAGCAAGCAAATACATGAAAAAATGTTCAACATCACTGGTCGTTCGAGAGATGCAAATGAAAACATTGCTGAGATTCCACTTCACTCCAGAAAGAATGGCTGCTATCATGAAATCAACCAATAACAAATGCTGGCGGGGCTGTGGGGAAAGAGGAACCCTGCTCCACTGCTAGTGGGAGTGTAGAATGGTGCAACCACTGTGGAAATCAGTATGGAGATACCTCAAAGAACTAGGATTGGAAGTCTCATCTGACCCCGCTATTCCACTGCTGGGGATCTCCCCCAAAGAATTAAAAGAATCATACCATAGTGATATATGTGCGCCTATGTTCATAGCAGCACAGTTTGTAATAGCTAAAACTGGGAAACAGCCCAAATGCCCATCAACTGGAGACTGGATAAAGAAAATGTGTTTTTTTAATAAAATGGAGTACTACTCAGCCATAAAAAATGAGAAATTAGAGACATTTATAGCTAAGTGGATGCACATTGAGGCAATACTCTTAAGTGAAATAAATAGGACACACATGTATAAATACCAAATAGTTTCTTTGGTGTGAGAAACTGAAAGTGTAAATAAGGACTAAATGTATAATAGGTAATGTGAAATAGGAAGAAAAAGGGGCAAAGGGGAAGGAAGTGGGAGGGTTAGGGGAAAGGATAGAAGGGAATGGGATTAATTTGAGAAAATGGAAAAATAGGAACAAAATCTTTGTAAATAGGGAGGAATGGAGGGGTTGAAGGGAGGGCTGGGCAAGGGTGAAAAATAAGAACCAAGAGAGGCTATGTAAAGGTGCAAATTTCCAATGATGAATGTCATTATATTGTATATCTAAAATGTACCAATGATTAGAATGAATAATCGATAATGCAAAATGGGAAGAAAAGGTCCAAAGGGGTAGGGGTAGTAGGAGGGGCAGGGGAAAGGAAAGAAGGGAAAGGAAAAATGCTGAGAAATGGAAAAAATGGAAATAAAGTCTTTGTAAATAGGGAAGGGTGGAGGGGGTGAAGGGAGGGCTAGGAATGGGGAAAAAATAAGAACCAAGATGCATTATGTAAAGGTACAATTCCCAATGAGAAATGTAATTGTGTTGTGTACCTACAATGTACTAATAAAAGAATTTAATAAAAAAAAAAAGTAATAGAAAACGAAGTTAAAGTCTCTGAAGGAAGGAAATGATACTACTTACTGACTGGGACTATCTTAATAATCTATGCAGCTTGACTCTTTAGACAAGTTTCTTCCTGACTATAGGTCCCTGAGCTCCCTTTCTTAGAGTACTTAGTTCAGAAAACTTCCAAATATAAACTCTTTGCTCTTTTTGAATGGTTATAAAACTTCTTCCAGCCTCTTGATAATTTTATAATTCAGGGAACCTCTTTTTGATGGACATAAGAACCATGCCTTTGTAATGTAAACATTAGGGAGAATAGGGTTTCTCTCAGCCTCTGGGAAAGTAGATATGTAATTTAAATATGTGCCAATTACCAAACACAAATGGCATAGTCACAGTGGAAAAAATATTTGCAAACTGAGGAATGATGCAATGTGCTCCACAATGTGATCCACACTGATCAATCTGTCCCCTAATGTCTTCCAGAAATTTTCCACTAGCTCAACACAGTGTTAAAAATCTCTCCCAACTTTTTTTCATGGAGTTTAGTCTCTGTTTTCTATTGAAAAATCCTGAATAAAGCCTTTCTTGCCTGTTTACTTCTATCCAGTACAATGTGCTTGGGTACTACATACTAATGGAGATACTTGCTTATTTATATAATTGTTAGTCAGTGTTATTTTGCAGTAGATATTTACTGAGTGAGGGTGAAAGTAACCTTTCTTTGAACTACATGATTTGTCAGGCAATGTACTACTTACAATATTTAAATGTTTCTTTCAAACTAAAGTGTCCAACTGCCATGGTTCGCTGTGAATTAAAATATTTCCAAGAAGGCAGGACTCTTACTGCTAAAATGAAGAAAGTCTAAAGCAAATTGCAACATTGAGTTACCCTACTACAGATGTGGCATTGATTTAAGCATTAACTGATTTGAGAAATTTATAAAAATTAGGTCTCCAGGTGACATAGTCAGGTTTCATTGTTCAAATTTTGTACTCTCAAGGTCCACTTCCAACTTTCAGTGCTTAACATGTTTAAAACAATGCTGATAATGACTTTGGAGTTTCAAAGAAATAAGTAACATCCTGCCCTCAAGGTGTTTACTTTCTGGAATGTTAAATTCTACAAGATCCATTCCATATACTTTGAAACAAGAATGCAATGACTGCCCTATGAAATAACTGAAACAATTTCAAATAATACATGGTATTTAGACCTGATCTGAATGAGTAGTATAATAGGAATGCTTCAGAAAATCTCAAATTAGGCTTACAATCTTTTGATGGTACCTTATTGTAGAAATAAGTGGAGACAATTCTAATAAGAATAAACAAAGTCTATTTATTTAAGGATTACTATAGAGGAGTCAGCCACCATCAGATGCATTTGACAGAAATGCAAAGCAAACAAAGGAGTTGGAAAGCTTTAAAGTTTACAGAAAGAAAAACTTCAAGTACACTGGAGGTTGTTGGCCTGGGGATGTTGAACACTGGCTAACTGAAAGAGTTCTTATTTAGCTTTCACTGGTTGGTGCTGAACTAGCAGTAATTTATAATGTTTTAATCATTCTGGACTGATTTCCACAAAAGCTGTAGTTTAGATTCTTAGGTGACCACAAAGGCTATGAGTCAGAGTTCTATTGTCAGGGATGATCTGATCATTGTGTACTTCTTTCCTCTCTTGGGAACATGTTCTTTACCCTTAGCAAAGTAGGAAAATCACAGAGCCCTTTCTCACCTATTGCATCACATATGAGATAAGAGATAATTACATTTGTATTTACCATTGACTTGTAACTTCTGGCTCAGGTAAAGTTATAGGATGATCACTGTAGTCCCTCACCAGGTCTCTGTTAGGAATGGTGCCTACCATAAGAAAGTGAATTTCTGTGCCTTGTCACTGATAAATGATGACACGATGGTAAGCCAAAAGTCCAGGGATGATCTGGAAAACAAAAGGCCCTTCTTGTAAATGAGAGCTGTTACATACTGTGAAATGTAACTGGCTGGGTGTTTTGAGGCATTGAAACAAATAAAAGGAATAAAGGGCACTAAGAAATCCATTATTTTCAGTCTTTGTCCCTTAATTTCCTGAAGAACATATATGTATATATTTTAAATATGCATATATATTATATATACATTCTAAATACACATATATAATATATGATTATATATTTCAAGTATAAACACATATTATATATATATGTGTGGGTGTATGTTTTCTAAATATGATAGAATGCTCTGGACTATCAAAATATGGAGACTTCATAAACTAAATGAAGTCAAATTTAGTAAGCAGGAAGACAGTCTGATTTGGGCATTCAAAACAGAGTGAAAGCAGAGAGGATTAGATGTTGAACATCTTCAAAATAGTCATACAGATTGGAGCACACTGATAACACTTGGGTGATAGTAGGGGACAAGACTCCAAAGTTAGAAATCATGGTGTGTTTTAATCTGAAAGTTTAGATTTTATTAGATAAGTGACAAAATCTTCAATGCTACACGTCTTTTTTGTGGCAATTTAAGATGACAGAATAGATTCACAGTGAATGGAGGGACACACAGGATCTTTCAATCAGGACTACACAAGCCGCAGCAAAATTACTTAGAGGGAGAGATAATTCTGTAAGCATAACATCAGTGAAATTTCAAATTCAAAACCAAAGGCTTAGGTAAATGTAAGGTAGAAGCAGGATGTGTGGGGGGCGGGGCAGGACTATACAGAAGACAGTATGATGTGAAGAACTACAAAAGGTACTTTTATTATTGTAACACTGGGATGTAAGTGCTAAGAGTCAACCCATGGCTCACAAGCAATTCCATATATAACAAAGCGTGATAATGTAAGAAATAGTGTCGAGTTCAGGAAAATAAATAGCAGTAAATATGTAATTGCAGTCAAACTACAGTTATGCATTAGAAGAACCACATTAGTTCATAATCCTTTTATATTGAGGTTAACCCATTCCCCTACATATGGAAACACTTATAAAGTATTTCACACAAAATTAATGCTGTTATGCAAGTAGTCTAATATTCAAATCAGAAGGAATGCTAGTGTAAAACCTTTAATGGATTCAGAAATTGGAAGTGGATATAAATGGGTATAAACTTAAAGGCATGAGAGAGCAAATTAGCACAGGAACAAACACGCTCAAATTTTCTAAAAATGTTTCCCAGGGGAATTTATTTTGGCTAGCTAGAAGTATAATGTGTTTCTTCATCATGTTTGCTTTCAAATTACTTTTTTTAATTTTGTGAATGTTATGGTTTATATCTAGATGTCCCCTGAAGCCTTATGCACTTGTAAGTGAGTCTTTCGGAGGTGGATGGACCTAAGGTGTGTGAATATGGATTAAGAACGTGTGATAATTAAATTATTCCATTTATTGAATTAGCATAGTTCTGAGTGTGGACAAAGCGAAGGACCAGCCTGTGTGTGTGTGTGTGGCACCAACCAATAGGCTTGTAGCCTAAATGGAATAAAAGGGAAGGAAAGGCCCACTGCTTTGCTACTTGCTACTTCCTGTCTGCACACCGTGTACTGCTTCTCCTCTGTTATGCCCCTCTGCCATGCTGCCCTGCCTTGGAGACAGTCACCTATGGACTGAAATTTTAAAACCATAAGCTGAAATAAACCTTTCCCCCTTTAACTTGTGAGTGTCAGGTATTTTGTTCCAGCATCAAGGAAGTAACTAAGACAGTGTAGAATGACTCTTTCTTCCACATTATATAACCATTATTCCTGTTAGGCATTTTAATAACTATCATGGGTTTTAGGCAATGATATAGAAGAATAGATTATTGCCAAAAGATTGTTTACTCTACCATATGCTATTTAAACTATTACACAGTATCTTAAATATTTTTCTTTAATGAAATTTAGGGGAAAATGACCATAACCTAGCTTTAGGTGTTGGAGTTAAAAGCAGTTTAAAATTATGTAATTTATACCGGCTTTGTTTTTGGGAAACATAGTGTCAGGAGGTCAGGGGCAGCTTGCACCAGGGTAAATACACATATGCAGAAAGAATAGATCCCTTTTTCCCTAAAGGTCATGATAGCCCAGGAAAAATTGTATCGACAGACAATAGAAAAAAGACAAGGGTACTTTCGAGGAAAATAAAAATAACACAAATTTGAAAAAAATAGAGCATGACAGAAGTCTTATTCTGGAGTAGTTTGTGAATGGAAGAGGGTTTTTTTTACAGGAAAATTGACTCATTATGGGGTATTCAATGGAATGGTCAACGTGTCATCAGTATCTTCTTATTCTGTGTTCCAGTAGAGTGTCTTAGTAGGTAATAAATATTAAAAGCATTTTTGCTGAATTGTTATGCTTATGGGAATAATACAATAAACTTGCTAAGGCTTATGTTGTGTACTCCAAGACATAGCTTATGATAAAACATAGGATTTACAGAAATTTCAATTGACATTTTTGTAGCAATCTGAAAGCAGATTAAGAAATTTTATTGTATAATTTCCATTAACACATATTAATAAGTCAGGCATGTTGGAATACAACTGTAGTCTCAGCTCTTTGGGAGACTGAGACAGGACTGCAAGTTCCAGCTCAGCCTAGACAATTGTAACTTAGTTAAACCCTTTCTCAAAATTAAAATTTTTTCATCATTGGGAATTTGTGCCTGTACATGATATATCTTGGTTCTTATTTCTTCCCCATTCCCTTGCACTTCCTTCACCCCCCCCCGCCGCCCCCTGTATTTACAAAGATTTTGTTTCTGTTTTTTCCTTTTCTCATATTTTTTCCTTTCCCCATATTTCTTCCTTTCCCTTCTTTCCTCCCCTGCACTTCCCCTTCCGCTTTGGACCTTTTGTTCCTATTTCACATTATCTCTTATACATTTTGTTTCTCATTTACATTTTCAGTTTCTCATACCAGAGAAATTATTCAGTATTTGGTATTTACACGTGTGTCCTATTTATTTCACTTTGAATGTGGACTCAATATGCATCAATTTAGCTATAAATGTCTCTAGTTTCTCATTCTTTATGGTTGAGTAGTACTCCATTTTATAAAAAAATCATATTGTGTACCTAAAATGTACCGATAAACTTAATGAATGAAAAAAATTTTAAAAATTTATAAGGTTGGGCTGTAGCTCAGCGTGAAGGCCCTGGGTTTTTTGTTTCTTTTTTTGGCACTGGGGATCGAACTCAGGACCTTATGCTTGCACAGCAGGCGCCGAAAGCATTGAGCTAAATCCCCGGCCCTGAAGGCCCAGGGTTCAATCCCCAGGACCTGCCCCCCCACCTCATCTCACACAATCATATTAATGCAGATTTAATTTCAAATTAATAATTGCTCCATTTAAGAAGCACTAAAATGTGTGAGGATTTATTGCACCAAGTATTCAATATATATTTTATTATTTACTTTTTACAAACATTCTACAAAATAAGTCACTATTTTTGTAACAAGTTTAAAAATATGGACTATGGCAAGTGTTAAAATTTAACTTGCTAAAGAACCAGACTTCATATGTAATTGCTCATCAGGATTTTTATTTCTTATCAAAAATTCTAATCTAGAGAGATAATTTGAGGCACAAGTGAGACAATGGCTGTTTACTATTCTGAAGGTGGAGAAGCTTCGGGCATCAGACAATTCAAAGGTCGAGTTGTAGGGTCCACCAATCCAGGTAATGCAGCTATAACTATATCACACATGCAACCAGCAGACAGTGGAATTTACATCTGCGACGTTAACAACCCCCCAGACTTTGTGGGCAAAAACCAAGACATCATCATTGTCACTGTGTTAGTCAAACCTTCTAAGCCTTTTTGTAGCCTCCAAGGAAGTCCAGAAGCAGGCCGTACTATCTCTCTTTCTTGCCTCTCTGTGATTGGAACACCATCTTCTGTGTACTATTGGTATAAACTTGAGGGAAGAAACATTGTGTCAGTGAAAGAAAGCTTCAATTCAGTCACTGGGATTTTGGTTATTGGAAATCTGACAAATTTTGAAGAAAAGTATTACCAGTGTACTGCCATCAATAAACTTGGCAATAGTTCCTGTGAAATTGATCTAACCTATGCACATCCAGAAGTGGGGATCATCACTGGGACCTTAGTTGGGATCCTGGTAGGTGCTTCCATCACCATAGCTGTGGTGTACTTTGCTAGAAACAAGGCAAAGGAAAAGAAGAGGCATTCTAATTCTACCACAGAGCTTGAACCGATGACAAAGACAAGCCAAGTGAGAGAAAGCAAAGCAATGCCAGTGGAAGACGCTATCCATCTAGAAGCAACACTGCCATCCTCCATTCATGAGAATGAGCCTGCTGCCATCTCAGAACCAGACCATGAGCCTTCTCCACAACCAGAGCCTGCCACACAACCTGCCACAGGAGCAGCACCTATTTGTGTGCCTGAAATTGAAATCGAGCTGCACCCAGAGCCAGAGCCAGAGCCAAAGGTGGAACCAGAGCCTGGGGTAGTAGTTGAGCCCCAGTGTGATGAGGGAAAGGGTGTGGTTAAGACATAGGCTACACCTCTAAATACAGCGTTCATCACTAAGGAACCCATTACTAGCAATTGAAATTCAGTTGACCTAACCAATCCCCACCTCTTCTCTTCATTCTGACCAACTCTTTTCTAACATAGTGCTCCTTCTTACCATGAATCTCAATAAATGGGTCAAGTTAACTGATAAATTTTAAAAAATTCTAATATAGCTTGGGATATACTTCTCTATTATTACAAATAGTCTCAGATAAATTGTCTTAATTGCAGAAATTTGCTTCACTCACACAATTGTTAAGTAGCAAAAATAAACTTAGATTTTAAAAAATACATAAAATATTAGAATTTTAAAAAGATCTGGTAAAAGATCCATCATAAGCTACTAAAAAGTGGATGAAATATATTCAACAGTTATTATCAGACATTAGTGAATGTGCAGTTCAGGATTTTAAAAAAATGAGAGTATATCAATACTCAAGCTTATTACCTGGAGAGAGGTTCCAAGCTGTGAGGAAGGTGAAACCAAATGAATCCAGTGATCTTACTACAGAAATAAGACATAAACTGATGTTTACAGAGATTGAGCAGCTATAATTTGCAAGGCAGAATAATGAAGAAGAGGGAAATATACAAAGGGAAGGCCATCCAGATCTGAGGAAATAATCACTAGAGATTATGATCTAAATGCTCCTAGAACTTATACAATGATTAGACTAGTTTGTGTTTTCACTAGTCAAATAGGAGAGACCTCAAAATAAAAAGACATCATTAGATAGACACCTCAAAAGAACATGAGCAATTTAGTGAAATTTAATTAAACTGGAATAAAGATTATATAGGATTTTCCTTACCGAATTTAAAAAGGAAGCTCTGAAAAGACCATACTAATTACAAATAATATAACTGTGTGACAAAAGAAAGTCAAATGCTTTTTTAAAGAAATGTAACAAAATGCATTATGAAAAACAGTAAAATCCACAATTTTATCCATCCAATAAAAATTATGAGGCATATAAAATTGCAACAATTAATTAATGAATAAATACATAAGAAATTTTCCATTAACCAATCACCAAATAAGGCCTTGAATGAGTCAAATAATTAAATTAACAACAGCTTTTGAAAGCAGTTGTAAATAATTTCCAAATGCTGAAGAAGAAATGAACTTTATAAATTGAGAGAAAAAGAAGTTATTAAAAACACACAATGGAGCTTCTAGTGATTAAAGTATTATACCTTAATGTTTTAATTGAATAATTTTTCTATCTCAATAGTAGAGAAAACAGAATCCTTCAAAATGAAAGTGACTATTATTTATAAAAAATCCACAGTAAGTAGAATGACTGAATAGAAGACTTACAAAAAATGATGATCAAAAGAAAGGAATAGCTGTTATTATTCGACAAATTAATGTGTAGAAAAAAGGAATAATGTCATAGATAAGAGGCCCATATCATAGCAAAAAGAGATCAAATTATCAGAGGATAAAATTTTAAATGTGGATTCACCCTACAGAGTTTTAGAAATAAGCAAAATAAAATATAACTAAAAAAATGAAATAGCAATTCCACAGTAACAGTTGGAAATTTCAACACTCTTCTCTTCTTATTAAATGGTAGAACATAACAGAAAATAAGTAAGGTTGTAAAATATTTGAATAGCACTGTAGCTTGATCTCTCACTTTTATAGAACATTTACCGAAATGGAACATATACCAGAATACAAAATATTTTTCAAAAAACTTAATTGTGCTGTAGTTATTCAATAGTTTATGAACAAGTATGCATTGCAGCTCTTACTTCTTCCTGTACACAAATTGAAATTGATCAGACACATATATGTAAGAGATTAAACTATAAAACTTCAACAAGAAATAGGAGATAATATTTGTAAGCTACAGTAGGTGGGAACTTCTAAAAAACCCAAATGAACCATGAAATATAAAACTAAAAGTTTTGCTCTCCAAAAAACATGTTTAATATTGGTAAGAAAACAAAAAGGCAATTCAAAGAAAGGGAGAAAATATTCAAAGAGATATATCTCATAAAGGATTTGTATCTAGAATATTTTAAATAACTTTTATATCTCATTAATAAAAACACAAAATGAAAAAAGATCTGAGCAAACACTGAAACAAAGAAGCTATAGGAAATTACATGGAGTATCAGTGGGCCTTCTGAAAATACAGGTTAAAACCACAATGAGATATCACTATCACTCATTATTTTTTTGTTCCAAAAAATTATTTTAGGATTTATTGAAAAAAATAAAATTACATTAAAAATAGAGTAATCTCACAAACTGAAAGCCAAGAACAAAAAGAACAAGTTAGTACTTTTTTCTGAGAGGCAGATCTAATGAGCTGTAGAAGGGACTTTCTCTTTCCTACCTTTTGTCAAACAAAAATTACTTTTCCTATTCCTAAGGCATCAAAAAGCACTGAGTGCTAAATGGGTTGTTCAGGTACAAAATTTCAGCCCTCTAATGGGGATTAAGAAACGTCAAAAGCTGCTACATTTTCCTTTCTTTTAATATCAAATTGTACATACTTCTACTTTTTACATAAATTTGTGTATTTTGCACTCATGACCTGAATTTCAAAAATCGAGTCACATTTTATAGTCCTACTAATTCTTAGTAAGAATGTCCAAAGCATCTGAACTGGCATCCCAACAACTGAAAGGGGCCAGACATGGGAAGAGCTGCTCTGCTCTCACCATCTGCAGCCTCAGCCAGTCAAAACGCAACATCCATCCGAGATGCAGCTAGCAACTTATACTACAGCCTAATCCCTAACCACCAGACCTGATGCAAAGCAGATCAAATCCGAATGGTTCCTAAGTTACAAGCTCACAACCAAAATTACAACAGTCACTTTACAATTCTCAAAGCTCTAAACTTATTCACTCCAGACCCTTGATTTCTCTCAATTTCTGTACTCTCAATTTTGGTAGCTAAATCTACCAAACTAAAAATATCCATTCTTAACCACTTGATTAAAATAGCCAAGATAATGGTTAATATTTTTCTTCTAAGCATGACTGCTTGTGTTCAATTCTGATTTGCATAGCTAAAAGGAAATCTTGAGTCAATTTTTCTCAAACTCCCAATTTTATGTTCTGACTTGAAACACTGAGTACACACTCTTGATGATTTCCCTACAGCTTCTTTTTTTCATATCACTGGTAACCACAAATTCCATCTGGACATCCATTTCTGACTTTTTTTCAATAAGGGATTAAAATGTAACACCTATTATAGGTGCTTAAGGATTCAAGTGGCCTAACTACATCTCCAATTAATTATACAACATCAATCAGCTGTTAAGATTTAGTAGGACTCTGTTGGTAAGTGGTAGTTATTTGAACATGTATCAACCCCTATGAGTAGATCAATATTCCAACCAAAGTAAACTGCAGTTGGACCCTAACTCAAGAAGAAAAAATCCCGGTCATTTCTTGGCTGAATTGGGAATTAATAGCCCTCCAGGGAAGTATCTCATGGTACAACAACTGGCTCCAATCCCACATTTACAAGGACTTTGTAACCCTGAAAATCTTTGCTGAGTTACAGAGCACTATGTTGCCTTCTGCCCAGGAGAATAGCACAGTCAGCACACTTCCACCAAACCCAGGGTACAGCTTGAGTTACAGTCTGGTTACATTATCACAAAGTCCTAGTAGGAAACAGCAGTGTGGTCAGAAATGACCACATTCAAATTAGAAACCTTAATCAAGTCTGACTGTCTAATCACCATTGCAGGCACAAAACAATACAGAGAAGTCAACAGACTTGAGTTAGAATCATGCTGTAAGACAAAGTTAACAATCTAAACTACCAACACTGATATAACGCAGATTCTAGAGGTGCCCTACATTAGTGATTGCCATTTTTTTGTCTCCACAAAAATATCAATATCCTGAGTTTTACCAGCATTTTATTTCCAAAATAATTTATGGAACATAAAAGCGCACAATGAATGAACAGAAGCAGTGGTACATAAAGTCTGGAAGAACAGTGCACTAACTAAAAGAATTGTCACCAAAAAAAAAAAAAAAAAAAAAAAATCCCGAAACAACATAAAGAGATGTATTTAAGCAAAATAAATTGAAGGTTAAAACCTGACACTTTCAAGTTTTCTTAAACTCTTGTTTTAGGAGATGGTAAGGAGTTTATATATTTTTCTATTTTAATTAATTTTATTGGAACATTTTAGGTATACAATATAATGACATTCATCACTGGAAATTTGCACCTTTACATAGTCTCTCTTGGTTCCTATTTTTCCCCATTCCCCTGCCCTCCTTTCAACCCATCCAGTCCTCCCTATTTACAAAGATTTTGTTTCCAGTTTTTCATTATCTCATATTAATCCCATTCCCTTCTTTGCTTTTGCCTATTCCTTCCAATTCCTCTTCCACTTTGCCCCTTTTCTTCCTATTTCACATTATCTATTATACCATTTAGTCCTTATTTACACTTTCAGTTTCTCACACTAGAAAAACTATTCAGTATTTACACATGTGTGTCCTATTGATTTCACTTAAGAGTATTGCCTCAATGTGAATACACTTAGCTATAAATGTCTCTAATTTCTCATTTTTATGGCTGAGTAGTACTCCATTTTATAAAAAAACCCACATTTTCTTTATCCA
>NW_004624762.1:20501672-20517616 GCF_000247695.1 Heterocephalus glaber | reverse complement strand
TGTTTTCTCATTTCAACTGGGGCGGGGGGCTGTTAGCGCCTGCACGGATTACTTCCTCTGAGGTGGGTGAGGTGAGACAGGGGCCAGGAGCAGCGGTAGGGATGGTGACCCAAAAGCCCTTTCCTGTGGGCTGGGAGCAGCTGGAGGGATGGTGGCCCAGAAGCCCCTTCCTCTGGGCCAGGAGCAGCGGGAGGGATGGTGACCCAGAAGCCCCTTCCTCTGGACCAGGAGCAGTGGGACTCAGTACCTTGGTCTGATGGTCTGGTGTCCTCTACCTCTTTGTAGTGTGGAACCAGGTGTCTTCCTGTGTGCAGCAGGCTGATTCTCCTTGTTTTCTTTTCCTAAGATATTGTCTAAAATTTTTTGGAGTGCTGATTTGTTATTCATGACGTTCCTCAGGTGCTCTTTGTCCTGATAATATCTTATTTCTCCATCAATTTTGAAAGATAGTTTTGCAGGGTACATCAATCTGCATTGGAGGCTGTTTTCCTTTAGGGCTTGAAATGTGTCACTCGCATCTCTTCTTACCTTGAGGGTTTGTATTGAGAAGTCTGCTGTGATTCTGATTGGCTTTCCTTTGTATATGATTTGTTTCTTTTCTCTAACTGAGAACCTTCTGCATGACCTGCCAGTTTCCCACTACTTTTGTCAACTTAAAAAAGAAGTATTTCTGGGGATGTCAGGACTTACTAAGAACAATAAAGTCCAGGACATGTTTTTTTATTTTACCATATACTTTAAAATTTTTTGTTTTTCAATTGCCACAAAAATCCACCTCATTTAAAGGCATATATTTAAATGACATGGCTAATCAACTCTTCAGTGCTAATCCTAGAAAATAACCTCCAATGGATATTTGAATAATGGAAAAGATGACATTCAGCCATGGACATCTGAGTGGTGTAGGCAGTCACACCTTTAATGTTCAAGCCACAGATGTGAAGTCTGGGAATGTTGAGGTCTACTGTCCTGCAGTATCAGAATTTGTTGTCGTATGTTCAGTGCTAATTGGCTTCACATTGTCTGCAAGGTTGTGTGCATGCTCAAGAAACAAATCTTTCAGTACACTTAATTCCTTTGTCACCAATTGAATTTTTGCTTCCAAGCATTCATTCTCTTCTTTGAGCTGATTCACTCTTTGCAGCATATCTTGTGCTTTCTGCTTACTTTTCAATTGGCTCTTTTTCACAGCCATGTTGTTCCTCTCTCTGCACTGATGATACTCTTTACTCTTTGGATCCATGGGTGAACTCTCTTTGCTCTGCTTGCTTGGAGGAATGGATTTGCCTCCTTCCCTAGGGCCAGCAGGCACAGGCTGAGGAACCTGCTGTAAGCCGCTAGCATGTGCCTGAGTATGAATAACACTTATTCCATTCACTCCTGGAGTACTGTTTTGCTGTGCTATCTTGCTCATTTAGGCAGTCTCCCTTGCCAACACAGGTCAGATAGAAATGAGGGCAAGGTGATCAGTCACTTCCAAACTGCCAAAAAAACTTCTCATGTACAATTCATAGAGGTTTCAGTCCATAATTGGCTGACTTCAGGGCAGGGTAGTATGCAGACAGGCCTTACAGAGGAGAAACAGTTCATGGCAGCCAGAAAGTAACAAAAACAAGCACTATCACTCATTATTTAGCAGTCTCATTCCTTGGTATTTACCCTAGAGAACTGAAAACATGTTTATAAAAAACTTATATGGAAATATTCATAGCATCTTTGTTCAAAGTAGCCATAACCCTGTAACAATTCAATTGTTCATCAACTAGATAAACACACTGAGGTTTAGTCATACAGTAGGGTACTGTTGAACAATAAAAAGGAATGAAATGCTAATATGTACCTTAGTTTGAAGTAATTGCAAAGGCATTAGTCTAAGTGAAAGAACTCAGATATAAAATGCATATATTCTATATGGTTTCATTCACTTAACATTCTAATAAAAAGACAAAACTAAAGTGGGAGATGGGAAGTAGAAGGAAGAACGTGCTTGTCAAGGACCAGAAATAGGTCAAGGAAATCATCTACAAAGGGGAGTAAAGGGATTGTTTTAGGATGGTGGGAAATATTCTATGTTTTCACTGTACTGATGGTTAGATAACTGTATTACATTTTTCAAAACTCATGTAATTGTACATTGAAATTGTTTAATTTTATTGTATGTAAACTATAACAATAAGGGTGATTTTTAAAAATCTTTATCTCCTTTCCCCCAAACAAAATTTAAAAATTGGGATTCTATTTTGGCTTTGCCACTAACTAGTTGTGTGATCTGAGACAAATAACATATCTTCTCTGTGTTGCTATCTGTACCAAGAATATAATGACGCCTGCCTCATAGGGTTGTTGTCATCTAGCTATGCAAAGCATATGGAAGAATTCTCAACAAAAAAACAAGTGCTCCATGAATTTTTGCTTTTCTCAGATGTTGCTGCTGACTTTGCAACTCAAGTAATTGTGACATGGATCAGATCATTTAAATTACATTTATACGTTTTCACCTTTAAAAATGTAGTCTTTGTATGGATCTTTATAATCTTTTAAGATTTCTTATATCTTAAAGTAAAAAAAGATATAGACATATTTTTGTGTGTTTTTCTTAGGAGATATGCTTTGCAAAATTGATTCAAAGTGCCAGGTGTGGTGGCATATATCTTTAATCCCAGCACTGGAGTATTGCAGTGAGTTTGAGGCCAACCTTTTCTACATAGTGAGTTCAAGACCATCCTGAACCACATAACAAGACCCTGTCTCTAAAAAAATTGATTCGGGGAGGTACCTAAAGGAAGCAACTACACCCTGAAAATGTTTTTATTTTGAAAAATATTGAAGATGATATAGACCCTGTCATAATAAATAAACTATGTTTTGTCATGGAGCTAAACTGAAAAAAATAATGAATTTTATCAAAATCTCTTGTCTTGAAAATTTGAAAACAGTATAAATCTTTTTGTACAGCTTTGCTTTCATTTCTGGTAAGTCACATAAAATTGTTTTACAAGACTGATAAAAGCTTTCTAATCTCCTTAACATAGAAAGTTTATTAGGCCTACGATTTTCTGTTGATGTAGACTACTTAGGACATCAAACTTTCAAGCTTGTACCTGATCAGCACTTTTGTCCTAGGTACTTCATCTCCACTTTCATGTCATAATGCTGCCCTTGGTCACATAGTGATGTCAACTAGCCAGAAGCCTTATGCAACAGATAATGTAGCATTTACAGGTGTTTCACAGAATTATTAGTTTTTCTCATATAGTATTTTACTCAAAGTGATTCATAGCCGAAAATACTAGAACCTAATGTTGAACAAACAGGCAGGGCTAAGGTATAGCTCAATGGTAGAATAGTTTCCTAACATGTGTGAGGTCCTAAGTTTGATTCCAAGCAGCACAAATAAAGAAGAAAAGAAAAGGTTGAATACTCAAGAGTTACCTGAGCTACTGTATAGAATTTAGGTGGCAGCCCTGTTCTTGAAAATATTGTCAAAGGATCTCTGACCTCCTCTAGACAAGGACATGCTTAATGAACTCAATTCACTTTAAGTTCTTACATATAAATCATACATTTTCTTGTCATAATGAAACACAATTTTGCTTTCAAATGTGTTGGAAAGATACATCAAGATGAATCTCAATGAATTAAATTTCTTCACATTTACTTGGATTCTCTTTATGAAAACCCTTAATGATTGATTGCATGTTTAGTAAGCAATATACATTACAGCTATCAGGTTCTTGCTAAAACTTTATTTCCTCTTTGGCAGTCCTGTAGGGGAGAAGAACATGATTATAGTTGTCAACATTTCCTTGAAAGGTATTTTAACAAAGACAGCTAGGTTCTTGATCCTAATTCATTTATTGGCCTAAGAGTGTACTGATCAGTGCTCTTATACAGTTTCTTCCCTGAAGAAGAGAAATCCACATGGTTGCTCAACCTTAGGATTTCAGGAAGCTCTCTGAGTTTGAAATCAAGACTCTCAACCTACTGAGGTTGTGTGTTTTATCTCTTTGAGTTGTTTCCATCTTTCTTGTATTCTAAGGAAATATCCTTCGTGCAAGGCAATGCTCATTTAACAGTGGATTCATGCTGAAAAATAGAGACTTTTCCTTCTCTCAAAGACTTCTATTATAATCATATAAATTGGAGACCGTAGTTATTTCTGCTATGTTTTATTCTATGTATCAGCAGAACTGCTGTTCAAATTAAGCTCTCCCATCTCCAAGAAATTGAAGGAACTCATCTTCATTAGTAAATCATTCAGAAATCAGTTATTAAGTACACACTATGTACATTTGGTTTTTCTCGAAGACAAAACTTTCAGTGATATTTCCAGCAAGGAAGGGCTACAATGAAAGGCATTTGACAATTATAGAATAAGCCAAAATTGAAAATTCAGCTCAGTAACACATTTAATATAATCAATTAAATGTGTAGAGATGAGGCATTTTTACATTTCTTTTTAAACTAATGTGATGTTTTCCTAAAGTCTTACATGATTTTTAAATTGGAAAATTAGGAAATATGTGTAATATCTGTCTGTCTATCTATCTGTCTGTCTATCTATTGTTATATATAATACAAGGACTATAAGTAGTTCAGAGAAGACAATCTTCAGAGCCCTATTCCATTTGATGGTTGTCTCAAAACATCAGACTATCAAGACATACATGAAATATATCTAGAGCCCTAAATTGGTGACAGAATCATAAGGCATATATCAGAGAAGACAATGAAATTAAAGTGCAATTTTATTAACTTCATCTTCCAGGGGAATATATTACATGCACGCTTTTTGAAGTGGAACAAGAGAGATGAACCTAAACTAATATTAACTTTATTCAATGATCCCAGGCTTCATTTACTAGAATATGTTTCCATTTATCCACCACAAGAGAACAAACTCTGGAACCAATCATGGTCGATTTCTCTCCTTTTTTTTTATGCTCCCTATTATAGATTTAATAAAGCCAAAATGATATATTGAAATAGTTAATTTCAAAAAAGGACAGTAATAAAGGAATTGAAGAACAAAAAGTATTACACAAAGAAATAATAGTAAAATGACAAAATGTCCTTATCAGTAATTACATTAAATATAGATGAAATTCTGCAGTAAAAAAAAAATCAGTAGAATTGATAGCAATAAAAGAAATCATAATTGAGTTATACTCAAACTTTGATTCATTTTAAATTTAATATCATAGATAGGTTGAAAGTGAAAAGATGGAAAAAGTTACTGCATGAAAATAGTAACAAAAGAGAGGTAGGTTCACTGTAAAGATAAAATTGTTGCAAGGGACAAAGGAGGGCATTCTATATACTCATAGAAGATGTAAGTCATCCAGAAAATATAATAATTCTAAATATATACCCACCTCACAATAGAACCTAAAAATATGTGGTGCAAACACTGACAGACTTGAGGGAAGAAACAGAAAATTCTCCAATACTATTGAGAGAATTCAATACCTCTTTCAGGAGTATATAGAAAACTAGACAAAAGACCAGTAAGAAAATATAGTATGATAGTATGTGAAAAACATTATACAATGAGTAGATTTAATTGAGTTACAACTTACCATCCACCAAGGGCAGAATATATGTTCTTCTTCAGTGCAAAGGTGGAATACTCCAGGATGCACCATGTTAGACCACAAAATAAATCTCAATTAATTTAAAAGATTTAAATAAAAAACAGTGACCACAATGGAATGAAAGAAGCAATCAATAACAGAAGGAAAACTGGAAAATTAACACACATCTGTAAATTAAAGCATATGTTTTTAAACAACAAATGGATTTAAAAGAATAACAGTGGAAATAGGATGTACTTTGAGATAAATAATGAAAATATAACATAACAAAACACTGGATGCAGAAAAAGCCAAGCTTAGAGGAAAACTCATAGCTATATACACTCAAGCTAAGAAAGAAGAAAGGTCAAAATCTAAAATCAATAACTAAATTTATGCCTTAAGGATCTGTTTTTGATTTATTCAGAGATTACAGCTCCAAGTGCAATTCATATGAAAATTTAGAATAATTAGAAGTAATTGTTTGCATTCAACAATTAGTACAGTAATTGTACAACAATTATTAGAAGTACTTGTTTTCATTCAAAAACATGTACAGTAGTTGCCTAAGAAAAAATATTCTAAGCAGAGACTGATACAAGAAAAATTCTGAGAGGAAGGTATGCTACAGAATGCAATATTTCATGTATTTCCCTTTTTTAAAAAAATCTGAATCGGTTACTAATGTGTAGAAAGCTCAAATTAAAAAACAGTAAATCACCCGGCTTTTCTCAAGTATAATTTCACTAAGTGATTTCTCACACAAAATATTCCATTTCTGAATATACCACTTTGATATAGGAGGCATGTATCCCAAGTTGACCTTCAGGCTTAGGTCATACTTGTAATCCCAGGAATCAGGATCCTGAGGCAAGAAACTTTATCTAGAAAATTTGCAGAAAGAGTATATCTTTGATCATTTTGTATAAGAAACAAAAAATAAAGTTATTGGCTTATATTCTGAAACACATGCTGGAGAACATATCTCCTGTGAAATAGAACAGACAAGGTGCCTTGGTAATTGATAAAGTAAGATGTAGATAAAATTACAAAGAAAAATAACTTAAATATAAAAAAACTTATGAAACTAGCTTATAATATACAATATCTTTAAAATCTTTATTTGCTGCAGGAAACATACTTAACACTGAAGGAAACAATCACTGATTTCATAGACAAATGATTTTATGATTCCTTTTACATTTGGTTGATAAATTATATAATTTACACTTCAGATTATTTACCATATTTCCCTATAATTGTTATGTTTTTGTAATTTATTTTTGAAAATTCAGCCTACATAGAGTGATTTGATATGTATGCCTAGGTTATCCTATTTCATACCCAAGCCCTAGGGAAGTTCATTTTCTACTTCAGAACACATATTATTTGTTTGTCCAGGTAGAATTTAATCAAAAGGCCACACTCCCAAGGAAGGTACATACAGGCTTCTATTTTTTTTTTAGCTCACATAAGATGTCATAGAATTATATGATAGTTGTTTAAAATAATTTTCATTGAGGGTTTAGTGATGTTCAATATATGAGGTTGCTAGAAATGTTGCCTAGGTATCTTCAATATTATAAACAGATACAAACAAAATATAAGCATCAATTTACTGCTTTTGGAATTTGTCTAAGGGTGAGTTTTTAGCTATCTGGTATACAGGCTTAACTTCACAAGGACTAGTTGAACACTACTAGAAAATTAGACCAATCTCATCTTTAGAATTCTAAATAGCTTTTACATCGACTCTGGGAATATAAAGTAGCATAGTTACTTTAGAAAACAGTTTTCTATTTCTTCAAATGTTGCATAAAGAGATTTTTAAATAACCAAATCAATATTTTTATATTCATATATTCAATATTTTTATATTCATTTATATTCTACCATTTTTATATTTATTCTGCATTAGTTTTGTTAATTTGTGTCTATTCAGACCTTGTCAATTTCTTCTACATCTAGTTTCCTGGCATACAATCCTTCATAGTAACTCTTGTAATTTCTGTGAATTTGATATCTTTCATTCCTGAGTTTAGCAATGTGTACATTTTCGCTATTGGTGAATCTAGCTAAAAGATTTTCAATTTTCTTCATATTTTTAAGGAACCAATATACCATTTGTTTTATCTATTTTAAATTTCTTTTTTTGTTTTTATTTCTGCCCCAACCTTTATATACAGATCTTGGGACCTTTGAGCCAATTCTCTCTCTCTCTCTCTCTCTCTCTCTCTCTCTCTCTCTCTCTCTCTCTCTCTCCCTCCCTCCCTCTCTCCCTTCCTCCCTTCTTCCCTCCCTCCCTCGGTGTATGTGTGATTCTGGCTTAATACAAACACAAAAAGAATAAAATAAATATCAATTAAACTATGCCAACACAAATGGTTGAATGAACAAATAATAAGGGAGCCAGAGATTTAGCTCAGTGGCACCACACCTGCCTCGCAACCACAAGGTACTGAGTTCAATCCCTGGTACCAAATAAATAAATAAGGGAAAGGAGATAGTTTGTTTTTACAAAATAATTTCAAATGATAAACATGGGAAAATAAGATAATTAAAAATTATCATTAGATATCCATGAAATAATTGCTGTAGTCAAGGTATACTTATAATGCCAAAATTATCAGATAAAAGTGTAAGCAGATATAGGAATTTGCACTGTCTCCTATGTTCTACTCCCTAATATTTTTTTTTATTGTAAAGGGGAAAATTTCACATTAAAGTGGAGAAACTTGGTAACCATGCCCTTAATCAATTGATCAATATTAATAACCCCATCGTAGGACATCCTGCTGTCATTTATACACTGACATAGCAATGTGATATTCTCCTGAAAAATAATTCTGTGGCATCAATTTACTCTATACTGAAGGTATCTGGGTAGTATTTTTCAAATGTGTCAAGGTCATGAGACAAAGAAAGACTGAAGGCATCATAGATTGAAAAGAACTAGGGATTCATGATAATTAAATGTAATAAAATAGGATCCTCAATTAGATTCTATACAGAAGAATGACATTGAAACTACTTGGGAAACACAAGATTTTTAGTTTATTGTTTGGTAAGAACATTAATTTTTTTAGTTTCTACAATTGTTCTATGGTCATGTGGATTGTCATCTTGGGGAAAACTAGGTGAATGATGTATAAGAGTTTGGTACTACTTTTGCAACTTCAAAAGAAAAACAACAAAATAGCTTGTATGCTCAATGAGGATTTCAAAGCAACCCTGAAGTATCCTGTTTGAATAAAATCGAATCTGATAATCCTGATTTGAACCTCTCCTTTTTAGAATAAATCATTTAAAAATTTTAAGCTTTCTTCACACATTGTTTTTAAACACACTATTCATCTTTGTTGTTCTGCTTTATGTTCTTGCCAGATATACTTATGGTCTTAGTTACTTTTCTCTCATTGCTGAGACAAAATATCCAACCCCAAAGTTAAAGGAAGAAAGCTTTATTTCGCTCACAGTTTGTAGAGGTTTTAGTCCATAATGGTCTGGCTCTAAGACAGGGTGGCATGGCAAACAAGCATCACAGAATAGAAAAGTTCATGGTGAGCAGAAGGTAGCAAAGCAAGCAAGGGACCTTAACAGCTTCTTTCTGCCTCTTTTATACTCTAGGCTACTGGGTTTAGGTAGTGGCAAACCAATCAGTGCACTGATTCAGTAATCACACATCCTTAATCCCAGCATCACACACTCTAGATTCAGCCATCTCTGAAAAAGTCCCACCTATGACCACATGAGACTTTGGGGAGTTATCTAGACACAAACCATAACACTTATTCATCTCTCTTAAATTTTGATGAGGCTGTATCCTTATTGACATAGGCTGAAAAAGTACAGTCACATCAATCCTTAATGCACGTTGACCCAGGCTGGGGCTACATGAGCCTATTTTGAAACAGTAGTAAGAGGAATGTTGAAGACAGAAACCTCAAATTCTGAAGGACTCATAAATATAGATTAATCTGCAAAGGACATAAGAAAAAATACAAACTTTGCTTTGAAAGAGTTAACTCATAAAAATATGAATGGTAAATAAAATTATAGTTTATAAATGCTTCACTAACATAATTTCCCACAATTTAATACCTTATTTTAGAGTCTAAAATGGAAATAAACTTTCTAACACAGCTAAAATTTTTATTTTTAATATATTTGAAAAAATATTTTAGGAAAAATATTCATTTTACATCATTTGAATTTACATAATAGATAATAAAGTAATCATTTTGTCTTATTTACTTTCTCATTGCTGGGACAAAATACCTGGCACCCAGAAGTTAAAGGAGGATAATTTTATTTTAGGTCACTGTAGAGGTTTTGGTACATAGTTAACTGGCTTGAAGGCAGGACAGCACAGCAGAGGGACATAAGAGAGGAGAAAGTCCATGGCATGGGAGGCAGGAAGCAGCGAAACAGCAGCAATGAGCCTCCCATTCCCTTTTATTCAATTTAGGCTACAAGCCTATTGGTTTGAGCCACCCACACCTAGGGTAGGCCTTCCCATTATCCACATCCAGAACTATGTTAAGACAATCAGCAGATTAATTTAGTTATCACACATCCTTAATCCATATTCACACAAACTAGATGCAGTCAGTCCCCTCCAAAAGCCCCACCTATGAAAACATGAGGCTTTGAGGGGGGCCATCTAGATATAAGCCATAACCCACTTAAACAAACAAACATCTGAAGCTATATGAAAATTTCATGCAACTAGAAAAAGTTCTAACTTTTACCTGGGTGCTGTGGTTAGCTATAAAGAATCAGTATGTTCACATTTAAGCACTCAACCAGTCCTTTTCTATGAATTGTGTTCTGTGTAGGTAGGCCTATAATGGTTACATCTGTATTTTTAATGTCATTATTCCTTAAGCAATATAACAACTATTTACATAGCACTTACATTGTGTTATGTAATATAAGTAAGTTAGAGATCGTTGAAAGTACATAGGAGAAACATTCTACCCAAATACCATGCCATTTTATGTAAGACACTTGAATATTTTTTGATTTTGCTATCTGTGTGTGTATGTGTATGTGTGTTTGGAGGTGGTGTCCTGAGTTATTTTTGAGTACTGGGAATGACTGTACACAATTTTACCTAGATCACTTCACTCTCTGATCCAGCTCAAAGATGGTCTTATAAGGAGATTTCATTCTCATCACAACTTTCCAGCAGGAGCTCTTCATTCACTTCATAGTCTTCTGACTGGTTCCCCTGGAACTGCACAAAAGAGTGTCTTTGTGCCACAGATATATGTCTTATTAGATGAATAAATCAAATTCCTGGTAGATACAAAATGAATTAAAAATGATGACGTGGCAGTGTGGATTCTAAAATATGATAAAAATAGGAATTCCCAGATAATACTTTTAAAGAAATTGGACATGGGCATGAAGTGAATCTTCCTATTATCTTCATTTATTTCTGTCTACTTGTTTTTAAAAATGTGAACAGGAATAAATATGAGGAAAGGAAAAAATGGAAACAAAGTCTTTGTAAATACGGAGGGGTGGAGAGGTTGAAGGGACTGCAGGGGAATGGGGAAAAAATAAGAACAAAGATATATCATGTAAAGGTACAAATTCCCAATGATGAGTTTAACTGTATTGTATACCTAAAATGGACCAATAAACTTAATGAATAAAAATAAAATAAAATAAAAATGTGAATAGAACATATATACAACAAAAAGCCATAACGCAATATGAAATGCGCAGGTGAACATGTTTTCAAATTTCACCCTTATTCTTGTGCATAACAATATTTTATGATATTGAATAGAATTTAATTAAACAAATATGCTACTCTTTATTCATTCCACTTATATTTAGCTTTTAATTCAATCTCTTTAAAAAAGTTACAACTAAACTACAGCAATTTGTGCACGCCCAAATATTAGGTTATTTTGGTAAATATCAGTAGCCCATAATAATTGGGTGTTAAGAGACTCTAGTTCTCCCTTAGAACCTTACCACCAATGACATGTTTCATGTCATAAACAGTATTCTGCTACACATGCCGCATTTATAGTAAGTAGGCAAAACTTCATCCTTTTAGGCATTTCACTAAGCATTTTGCTTCAAATCTCTTAGTAGGCAGACGTCACACTATTCGGAACTCTCCAAAAGTGGCTGAACACAAGAATCAGTCAAATCCTTGTCTTAGAGCAACACTCTAAAAGGTACCATATCCTGGCTGCTCTGGACCTCCTGCTCTGATTAGTACAAATGTGGAAAAAAAAATAAAACATATTCTAGCAAATCCTTCTATATTGAATACCACTCAGGTGAACAATTAAAATCATTCCTGACATTATACTAATTGACAAATCATCTAGTCCTGATCAGAGATAAGGGTAGTTTGAAGGGTGCTGCTAGAGGTTGAATTTTTGAATATGTAATCTGAAGTATTAAGTAACTGGGCCCAGCAGTGTATACTCTTGATTAGGGGCCTCAAATGCTTACTGGTAATCTCTAATGTGTTGATTAAAAACCAACACACATGTATATTAGATATTTAAATCATATACTACAAATTCTAAAGAAAATTGCAAATTATATTAGAAATTTTCTTATAAACACCAAAGTCTAATTTACTGAACCAGAACTAAGCTCTACATGAAGATGTTACCCCAGGGAGAGTGCTCTACTTGGCAAATTGTAGAGTGCCTGTGGCTGTGGACTTGGCTGACTCAGTCTTAGCTTCTCATCTCTGGGCCAACTTTGAGGTTTAACTCTCTGTAAATAAACAAAGAATTATAGGAAGAGTAAATTTTATCTGTTACTATGGCATATTGTTGAATTTCAGCCTCTTACAATTAACTCTCAAAGCAATGAAGATATTTCTTGTATTCATTAACTATTGTCACAACATTCAGTGTCTTAAAAAGAAATTTTTCTTTTGGTCCATCTGCAATTTTATGGTATGGCTTACACATAAGAGAGTCTATAAATCTAAGCTAGACTTGGCTGTCTCAACTTCAACCCATGTGTCTTCTTTAGGTATACGCCTGGAAAAAAATTCATTTCATGGTTGTACATGAGGTAGAAAAAGACAAATGGAAACATATGGGGTTATGTGGGGTCTAAATTTTGAACTGGATTTAGGTCACTTCTAGCAACTTTCCATAGATCAGAGCCAGTCAACAGGCTAAGCCAAAGTCAAGGAACAGGAAGGTACACTGTGCCAATAATGAGTCCTCTCAAGGTGGATGGCTTCAGGGAGGCCTGCCACATTTAAGCCACTCATTCAGGATATCATTGTTTCCACACACAAAAATCATACTCTTATTCTTCACTGAATTAACATAACCTTTGTTATACCTATTAAAATATTATTGACTAAGAAAAATAAATTTTTAAATTTTTGATATTTTCCATTTAATTTACAAACTTTCTACAAATATTAGTATCAAATACATTTATTTTATAAAAATGTGTTAATTAAATAATCAAAAATTGAACACCAAATACATACAACTCTTTAAGGAAAACAATATAAGAAATAAAAATATAAAATAGGTATAGATGCTTTCCGAAGGATCTTGAGGTTTTGGGAGTTCAGCCTTAAAACTTTGGGTAGGAATAACATCAACTATTCCAATAGAGTTTAATTTAAAACTCTCAGTTTTGGACTTCGGCAGTCATATATTTGAGACCTAGTTCCACTATTTCATGAAAACCATTTGTCTTTCAGCATTTGTTTTGTCCACTGGCAAATGAACAAAACAACACCTGTTTTATAAACTGAAGCTTAAATAAGTTTCAGTTTATAAACACAGGCTTAAACATGCAATTTAAGCCTGGGATGGTGGTGAATGATGATAATCCAGCCAGGTGGTAGCACAAACCTGTAATCTTAGCACCCTGGGAGTCTGAGGTAGTGTGAGCCCAGCCTGGGTAGCTCAGTTACTTAGTGAGTCCCTGTCTCAAGATGAAAAAAGGTCTGGGAATGTGCCTTACTGAGAAGGCACTGGGTTCGATCCCTACTACCATTTAAAATTATGCAATTTATACCTGGCACCTCTAAGTTCTAAATTAGTAGCTAGCCCAGAGTACTAGGTTGTTTTGATTAGACTGTAAACCTCCCCTCCAACAGGGAGCTCTATTTATGTTTTTCCCACAATTCTGTTATCTGTGCTAATGTCTTCATCAGCTGCCTTTGGTTAAAACTTTTGTAATAACAGACTATAAAACCCAAACTATAAGGAATCATTTCTGTTTTTATGATCTGTTCTATAATGGAACCAATTGTAAACAACCATCAATCACTTTCTCTAAAGAAGTGATGAGGTACATCCTAACTGGAATCAAACCAGATAACTTGGGTAGAACAATTATGCCTCCACTTTGACCACTTATTGTATGATTACATATTCCATTTGTTTGTAAGACTATAGAATCAGTGTGGAACAGGCTGAACAGCAGTTGATTTTCTAGAATCTCATTGACTGAAAAAATATATTCTTATTAGGAATCAACTAGGAAACATGGCCACATTTCCAAAATAAAACAAGACAAATAAGCAAATAGAGTACCCCATGTGATGTTAGGCTGAGTTTATGTAAGCATCACTCCCACTCCAGATTGAAATTTTCTCTGTAGTTGACCTTCTTAGTGGGCAGTGTCAGTCACTACCTGTCCCACTTGATGAAGGAGGTAGGAGATGCTGGATTAATTTCCAATAAGGGCATTTGCATCATCAATATGATAGAAAAATTGGGATAGAAAATAGAGAAGTATCTTGAAGACATTTCAGTGAACTGGATAAGCAGGAGTGAATGATGGGAGAAGTAGAAAATATTGTAGATGATTGGTATGAGGTTCAAAGGAGCAAAGGGTTTGTTGTTGTTTATTGTTGTTTTTATGAAAACCTAAGTATTTTTCTTCAAGTATTGCTACTCAAATCATTTTTTTAAATATTGAGAAATGATTTGACAATGTGACTTGTGTAAATACTTATACAACACATAACATTTTTTTTTTGGTACCAAACACAGGACCTTGTGCTTGCGAGACAGGCAGTGGCACCACTGAGATAAAACCCCAGCTCAACAACACATAGAAGAGCAATGAGGAGCAGAGCCGCTCCCAGTACCAAGGAGGTGACTTCCAGGGCTCTGTACCATCACCACCAGCACTGAGGAGGTAAGCTGCATGGATGCCAGCAGCACTTCCCCCCAATTCCCCTGTTGAAATGATAAGACACTTAAACAAGTCTCAAAATCAGACTTCCAGATCACCTAAAGCAACCCCAATGGGAAAAGAGATGGAACAATCTGATACTCAACAACCTGGACTCCCTGAACTGGCAACAAAAGAGGATCTGGGAAAAATGAAATCAGAAATAATTTGTCAGATAACAGCAGAGATTGTGCTCATAGTGCAAGACATGATTGACAAATCTAGAGAGGACACAGATAAAAAAATAGAGGAACTGAGGAACATGATGGAATCCTAATATAGGAAACAAATGGAATCCATAAAACAGATGCAAACAGATTTCCAGGAGATTAAAAACTCCATTGAAGGTTTATGCAGCAGAATTAGACAATGAGGAGACAGAATTTCAGATACAGAAGATAAGATTGCAATTAGTGACCAGGAAATAAAAATTTCATTAAAATAGTAAGGGACGGTGACCCACTTAGCCCACCAGAGAGAGAAGTCCTGGGCCCCCAGGAGCCCTGCTCAGTCCAACCCATGCCATGCCCACCGGCGACCAGCCAGAAGGTGAGGACTGCTCACCACTTGCCATGCTCATAGCAGTGACCGGCTTAGCTGCACAGGTGCCTGCAGCCCCAAGCCCCCACCTCTGGCCTCCTGGCTGTGCTGCTCCCTGATTCCACATTACAAAGACACAGGGTACACCAGAACACCATACTTGGTAAGTTGGAAGAATCATCTCCTCCCATCGGAACCTGGACTATCTTCAAAAAAAGCAATGAAGGTCACAACTCCATGAGGCCCAACAGAGGGAAGCCACCAGGCAAGGTCAGACATTAAATGGAAAGGGGAAAAAATAAGAAATAAAAAAGCCAACAAAAGTAAAACATCATGACAAGGATAAATCAATATCTATCAATTATAACCCTCAATGTCAGTGGCCTCAATTCACCAATCAAAAGAAGTAGACTGGCAGAATGGATTTAAAAGGAAAATGCAACAATATGCTTTATACAAGAAACACACCTAACTCAAAAAGAAACTCACAGACTGAAGGTAAAAGGATGGAAAACAGTTCTCCATGCCACAGGAACCCAGAAGAAAGCAGGGGTAGCAATCTTATTTGCAGACAAAGTAGATTTCAAACCAAAACTAATTAAGAGAGACAAAGATGGACACTACATCCTT
>NW_004624762.1:20470884-20492424 GCF_000247695.1 Heterocephalus glaber | reverse complement strand
ATTACATACCATTATTATTTTATAATTCAATATGTATGTCATATGTTGCAGTAGATGTATTAAAGGTGTCCATCTGGCTAATCTTAACTGGGGTTTATAAACAGGATAGGGCTTATATTACAAGCATCCTTAAAAATCATGCTAGGGCTTATTTTCCAGTTAGGTCTTATTTCCAGGAAACTATGTTAGAATGGTCCTCAGGTAAAACCCAAGTTCAAGTAGGTGGAGGGGAGCAATTAAGGAGAAATGGCCCTAGGGTGATGCCCAGGCTCAAGTAGGTGGAAGGGAGTGATTACCTCCCCCCTCATTGCTCTACCTGTAATACAGGATATGGAAAAAATGCTACTTTAATTTTCTATCACTATGATAACTATTTACCACAAGCTAGATATTTATCACAAGAACCAGATATTCTCTTTTACAGTTTTGTAGTCCCAACAAGGATCTCACCGGACTAAAATCAAGGTGGTAGAAGGGCTACAGTCCCTTCTGTGACTGCTATCAAAGTACCTGTTCCCTTGTCTTTGCTGCTTCTAGAGGCTGTTTGCATTCCGTTGCTCATATTCTCCTTCCTATAGATTCAAAGCCAGAAAAGGCCAGTGAAGTCTTTTTTGCATCATGTAAATTTGACCATCTCTTCTGACTACTTGTACTTTTAAAGATCCTTGTGATTACATTGGACTCAGCAAGATAATCTCCTTATTTTAAACTCAATTGATTACCAACTTTAATCCAGTCTTCAACTTTAATTCCCCCACGTACAGTCACTTTAGTAGCCAGGGAATCTCGGACTATAGTAACTAGTCAAATAGTTAATGTACTCTGATCATCAGGAAAAGGGACAAGTGATGTTTGGACCCATTGCTGGGATTTCAGTGAAGTCCAAACATAAGTAACTTTAAAGCATCACAGAAGCTTAGTATTAGACAAGGTCATGAAAGCAAAGTCTGAAGGAATCTGCTGAGACTTGCTCTACCAGTAATAACTTTTCATGTATCATGAAAGAAGCTGAATGAAACCTATCCATGAACTGGCAGACTAACTTGTGAACTTAATGATCGTCATTCAAAATATCTGTCAAAGTTAGTAGGAGAATCCACTTTCTGTTTGATACTTTAAAGTAAATGGTACATTAGTTTTCTACCTAGGATTATTACCAGGTTTGGGGGTGCTGGAGTCTCCTTCTAGAGGTGGTTTCCAGGTTTTTTTCTGTCCTGAACAAAGAATTGGTGAAGACAAGCACAAATGGTTGCAAGGTTTTACATTTATTAAAGGTTAAAAAAGAAACATGCTCTGCAGAATGAGTTTGGGCCAAGAAAAAAATAGGAAAAAGAGTACACTCAACAGTGTGAGAGTGAACTATTGTGAAAGAACACAGTCACATTTTTGGACACAGTCATTTTCTTTTTGGATCACACTCCTCAGGCTGACATCAGGTCTAGGCTGTTCTATCAAAAACCTGCTTGAGTTCTTGTGAGAAGTCCACATGCAGGGCTTTGGGAACCGTTCTACCCATGTATCCTGGAATTTTATAATTAACAGATCATGCCTACATCCCTAGCCAGCTTTCCATGCCCTAGCCATGCTCTAGCCTCTTGTCTCAGGATATTTCATTATTTTACATACATGCATACACACATACACATATACACACACAAACACATAGACATCCACAAATCATGAGCAAAGGAACTAGGAAAACAAGCACATCTTTATATAATTGGGACCATCCTTTTAAAATAATGAAATTATAATGGCCTTCTCTGTGTGTATGCACATAAGTACATTGAGTTAATGTACAGTTAGAACTAGTAAAGAAGACAGTACTAATAAAATATGGCATTACATTATAAGATCTGAGCATTAAGCGTACCTTACATTCATCAGAAATTCTGAGGAAAGCTCACGAAAGCATCATGGACAGTATAGAAAAGATGTCAGTAAGAACAACCTAAAGATTGACTAAGCAGCCAAAATCCCAAATTAGTGAACGTAGCTCAATCTAGAGGCTTCACTAGAGCTGCATTTTCTTAAAATACTTTTTTTTTTTCAGTACTGGGAATCGAACTCAGGACCTTGCACTTGCCAGGCAGGCACGGCACCACTGAACTCCATCCCTGCCCCTTAAAATATTTTTTAAAGACTGTTCACACTTTAATTTCAATAGCAGACCACAGAAAATGTATTTGGATCATGGTGCTGTCAATAACTCTGAAGACTCTGTGATTTACATCCCACATGCCAGTTTACAAGTTAGTCTGCTGCAGTTTCGGGGAGGTAGACAGAAGATAAACTACCTCTGTGACAAAGAACTTTAATCACCTACAGCACAGAAGTCAGAAGAGTCTTGGCTGTCCTGTAGGTTTTCCCTCTAGTTCCCTAAGACATATTGGATTGATATGGAATAACTCCAGTGGGTGTGGCTGCTCACACAGTGAATCAGTGTCACAGCTGAGAGACTCTTAGAGGGGCTTCTGACACCCTGCATAATCTTTGTCCTAAGGAAGGCCTTATCTTTATAATCCTGAAGAGCTAGCAAATCTATCTGCAGGCTAAGGGCTGAGACACTATCTTATCACCTATGGCTGTTTAATTATACAAGCCTCCCTGTAAAGAGAGTACAGAACAAAAGCTGTCAGTGCCTGTACTCCAAAGACATGCAAAAATGTGAGAGATTCATAGGAAATTGTTACCCATCAGGTAATTATGCCATGGATCATTCATGACTGATGCTCAAGTGAACTTTCCTCTAATTGGACACCTTTTAAACTTCTCTGGGCTAAAGAATGGGATGTGACAGCTGCTACTTGCTTTCAAGGTCAGGCATCAAAAACCACATAAACCCCAAATAATACAGGTTACCTAAAAGACCACACAGAATCCTTCACAAAATAACAAACACTTATTCCTCTCATTCCTGAAAATTCGTTATTCTGCATTGATAAGAAATGAGAAAAGGAAAAAAAGGAGAAAGCTTTATTATACAATAATTCTATAACCCAGTGGTTTTATGAATTTCATTGAAGACTTTTTCTGACTTCCAAAACAAAGATAGAGTATGTCAAATGGACTAGCATGTGGGACAACATTTTGGAGGATGGAGGGAAATTAATCCATCTCTCTGCATGCAGAATCTGGAGTAACAAGTTATGAGACCATGACGGCCAATAATAATAGCATCAGTCACCGTTACATTTATTGGATTAAACTTGGGTTTGGTTGGTTAAAGCGCTCTCTCTCTCTCTCTCTCTGTCTCTCTCTCTCTCTGTCTCTCTCTCTTTATTTTATTATCTGTTCATGTAGGTGGTAGAGGTAGCAGTATATCAGGCACTGAGCTTTCCCAAAACTGCTAGGAAATCAGCCCCTGCCATCATCAAATAGTCAGATCTTCCATACTAAGACATCTAATAAACCTGGAACTAGAAGAAAATTCATTTAGAAAGAAGACTAATTTCTTTTTTTATATATTAATTTCATTTATTTAAAATTTTGATTCAGTACTGATATTTCTTTGCTGATTTTTTTGTACAGTTGGTCTGTGTATTTTTGACAGTAGTGTATTGACTTCTTCCACTACAATTGTGTTAGTGGATATTGGATTTTTTTAATTCATTAAGTTTATTGATACCTTTTAGGTATACACTATGATGACATTCATCATTGGGAATTTGTACCTTTACATGATATATCTTGGTTCCTATTTGTTCCCCATTTCACTATCTTCCCTTCAAGCCCTCCACCCCTCCCTATTTACAAAGACTACTAATTTCTTAAGATAGTATTTTAATCTGTTTCTGTTTCATGGTAGAAATCCTTAACTAATTGCCCTCTTTCTAAGTGTCAATTAGCACATTTAAGAAACTCATTTTCCTACTTAATTTTTCGGAATTCACTTTTTAAAAAAATCCACTGGTTATTTGTGGGTACTTTTAGCTCTTGTGTTTTTTGCTTATCCTTATACATTATAAACAGACTTGAAATTATTTTACTTCTAACAGTTCATATTGGACAGGATTTAGATTAAATTCTTCGATGTTCTTTCCTTCAACAGTATCCTTAGAAAGGACATATGCAAAATTTTGCTTGCAATATTAAGGGCAGACAGGAATACTGTTTAATTAACAAATGAGAATGGAGACTCTCAATGAGATAATTTTGCACTTCTTGGGGTCAGTCTTTCATTTAAATTAGCTCTTATATTTTAGACACAAGCTAGGTAATTTGTGATTTGACCAATTTCTGAAAGATTTTGCTTTTAAATGACAAGTGAAACATTTTGTTGTTTTAAAATGATTTATCCCTTGACTTCATATTTGTACATGCTGCCTTCATAAGTACAGACTCTTTTCAGAAGATTGCCTTCATATTAAATCAGTTAAACTTGTTTATAAGTCACACATGAAGATGGAATATATATCAAATTCACAGAGAGGCTAGGGATGAATATTCGTTCAACTTCAAGTTATGAGCACTTTGGATTTATGTGAATTCTTAGCAGTCTGCTTCTCATCTCAATTGAAATTATTCATTTTGGCAAAGAAGTACCCACCCCAATCAATACTTCAGTTTATCACTGTACTGGGAGGGATTGAATAGTTTTTATATCAAATAACAAATTCAGGAATAGATTATTGGACTGAAACACCTTTTCTATGTTGTTCTGAGCAATGGCTTGACTGTTTATTGCCCCCACCTTCAGGCACAAACCAAACTATCAAATTGGATTAGAGGGTATGAGGTTGGGATTTAGTAATACTTGTTTGTCAACTTAAGATCTAAATGCATCATTCATTTTGGAATATTGATGACTCCTTGTGTGAAAAATTTAGGAAAGTCTCTACCTAAGGGCACAGCATAGTGATTAATGTACTCTTTAATGTCTCTGTAAAAAATCCTGTTTTGTGTCTACTCAAAATTTATTGAAATTTTGACCTATTTTTTGTGTGACACAATAAAGAGATAAATGTGAATCAAACTCGAAATGACAAAGAGTATATTTTAAAATCACTGTTGTGATAAGAAGAACAATTCTTTTCTTGCCTATATCCTCTGTTTTTTGTTTTAGCATAACTTTAATAGATGAACTAGTTTCTTCAGGGAGAAGAATTTGTTTGCTTTTGTTTAGTTTAAATTAGTGCTAATGGTCCACATAAGCTGAAAATTAGTTGGCATTTGACAAGTTTACACCTCATGATATCTGTTCTGTATTGGTCCTTTTCTGAATAAATAGTCATCCTATGTTACTTCACTTAAGGGTGAGGGAACATGGGCTGTCAAAGCCTTTATATAGTATTTAATACAAAGAATTTTTCCAAAAAGATCATTTTGTATATTGTTTGAGGAACTGGTAACTTGCCCAAGAAGACAGGGTCATCTGTGTAAGGAACTACATTATCTTCTAGATCTAGATATCTCTAGCATCCACCCTCTTTGTAATTTCCTCATCTTCTAAACTCTCCTGCCCCATGTTTATTAACTGAGTTGCCTCTATTCACTATGCTCTGTCAGAGTTACTGTACATAAACCCAGAGTGTCTTTCAAAAGGGTTATATACCAGTTAACTACTTAAATATATATCTCTTAACATCATGTTGTATACCTCAAATATATGTAATCAAATTAATGTTTTACTTCAATCTATTTTCCTTCCTTTAAATTCTTAGTATTTTTAAATAGTCTTTAATTCTATATATTTTCATAAATTTATAGTTGTTTGAACTTCAGTGTGCCATACTAATAAAAAATTAAAAGAAATGATTAGTTCATTTTAGTTAAATGTTAAAAAATTTAAAAAATATATACCATTGTTTAAGTAGCACATTTTATTTAATATTAAGACACTATAGCAATAAGAAAATAACCAGCCTGATGCTATACCCAAAAACATCAAAAGGTATAATAATTTTCAAGCACACCTCTGATCTCCATTTATTAGACCAACTTGTCCTACTTTGTTATTTTCCTTGGGGTGGAGAACAAGTGCAGAAATTATGACGAATCAATGGGTAATACAGGGAGTTCTTCAAAGGACTGACACTTGGTCTTTCACTTATTGAAGGATAAAAAATTGACTTCAGAGGAAAAAGAAGACTGTGGGTTATGGTCTAAATTTTATCCAAGCACCTTCTAACCTTTAAAAATCTATTAATCAGGCTAGTATTGACTAAATATTTATTGAGAAATCCTGGAGAGAAACACTAGTTGGTCACTGAGTTGACATGATTAGGTCCTCACCCTTGAAGACATAATGGTTTAGCAGAGAACTAGCCACTGTAACAGTATAACCAGTAATTAATTTTGTGATGAAACCTTCCTTCTGTTCACACAGCTGACCTTTAAATATGTAACCATCAGTGAAAGAAAAATGAAGAAGTAGAAAGAGACAAATCCATATTACTACACACACACACATACATTATCTGAATTGCTTCTTCACTCACTGTGCTCAGGCACAGATTCTGCTCTGAAAATCTATTCAGAGAGGTTTTCAAAGGGATGTCATAGGCTTGAGCCACTGCTGCTAAGTTCCAACATTGCCACTGTGCCCCCTGACGCCAGCCCAACATGCACTCCCAGTTCCTTTTGCTTTTAAGTCCAAGATGGCCAGTTTCAAGGACAGCTGATTGTGAATCACCTTAAGGAAGAACAGGTCCCCCAGAATAAGATTACTGTTGTTGGTGCCATTGGCATGGCCTGTGCCATGAGTATCTTAATGAAGGACTTGGCAGATGAACTTCCTCTTGTTGACATCATGAAAGACAAATTGAAGAGAGAGGTGATAGCTCTCCAACAAGGCAGCATTTTCCTTAGAACACTAAAAATTGTCTCTGGCAAAGACTATAAATTTTGATTTTTTTTGTTTGTTTGTTTTGGTACCAGGGATCGAACTTGGGACCTTGCGCTTGAGAGGCAGGCGGCAGAACCACTGAGCTAAGTCCCTGGCCCCAAAAAGACTATAATGTAACTGCAAACTCCAAGCTGGTTATTATCACAGTTAGGGCACATCGGCAAGAAGGAGAAAGCTGTCTTAATTTGGTCCAAGGTTATGTGAACATCTTTAAGTTCATCATTCCTAATGTTGTAAAGTACGGCCCAAATTGCAAGTTGCTGTTTTTAGTCCAGTGGATATCTTGACCTATGTGGCTTGGAAGATAAATGGCTTTCTCAAAACCCATGTTATCCTAAGTGGTTGCAATCTGGATTCACCCCGGTTCTGTTACCTGATGGGAGAAAGTCTGGGAGTTAACCCAGTAAGCTACCATGGATGGATCCTTGGGGGGCATGGAGACTCTAGTGTGCCTGTGTGGAGTGGAGTGAATGTTGCTAGTGTCTCCTTGAGGAATCTGCACCCGGAGTTAGAAACTGATCAGGATAAGGAGCACTGGGAAGAGGTTCACAAACAGGTGGTTGACAGTGGTTACAAAGTGATCAAACTAACAGGCTATACGTCCTGGGCCATTGGACTGTCTGTGGGAGATTTGGCAGAGAGTATAAAAAAGAATCTTAGGAGGAAGCATCCAATTTCTACCATAATTAATAAGGGTCTCTATGGAATAAAGGATGATGTCCTCCTCAGTGTTTCCTGTGCTTTGGGACAAAATGACATCTCAGATGTTGTGAAGGTGACTCTGACTCCTGAGGAAGAGGTTCATATGAAGAAGAGTGCAGATACCCTGTGGAAGATCCAAAAGGAGCTGCAATTTTAAAGTCTTCTGGTGTCACACCACTTCACTGTCTGGGCTGAAAGAGAATTTAGTTGGAGGCTGTGCATGTTGTCCTGTTTATCTGATCTGTGGTTGAAGCAGTAATATTAAGATGGCCTGGGAAAAATATCAGTCTCTCAAAATTAGAATAGAAATGGTTCACAAAACCACACAGTTCTATACTGATGCCAGGTGGTACTTAACTTGTGTAGTCCTAAACAGGTTAGATAAAGTAGCCACACCATCTCTGGGACACCACTGCCAATGTAGCACAGGTTTCAGTTGCCCTTCAAAGCAGATGTATGTTACTCTGCTATGTAACTTCACCAAGCAAGCCTAGCCTGACTTTTTTCCCACATAGTCACAGCCTGGGATCTAGTATACAAATCCAATATTGCATGTCTTGTGCATAACTGTTTTAAAGGATTTTATTTTGTGTAATTAATACACACACATATATATATACACATACACATACATACACATTTATACGAGTTATTTAAATGATATTTTTAAACTACACTCCTTTTGTGTTTCCTTTCTTTAACAAACTGGAGAAAACATAAGAGTGATTAATATATTCTGGATGGTTTTCTGAGTGTTGTGCAGCTGTGATGTCTCTGACACTTTTATCCTAATGCTCTTTGTTTTCTATATTTTGTTGCCACCCCAAGAATCACTTTAGTCTGATCCCAGATGTATTATATTAGAATCTGTGTGAGATGGGTCTGGAAATTTCCATTATTAACAAGAATCATAAGTGATTTGGGGGGAAAGTTTAGGAAATGCTGCTATAGTAGATGACCTACAATTTGAGCTTGTATCATTGTGAGCTTGTATCTTTGGTTAAGAAGCCAGTCTCATACTTCTGCTGACAAAATCATCTGAATCTCCACTGGTTGATCTTAAGTGCTTTTTAGCAGATTCCTCCAAAGGTTAGTTTGCATTCATGCAAAGACCATTATAGTTCCTGGACCCCCACATTCAAAGTTTAAGGAAGATGCTATAATTCTTATTTTGGCAAGTATGGTAAGAGATTCTGGTGAAGGTGATTCTTGTTAGGCATTTTAAAAAATACTGGTTTAATTAGTATTTGTTCCTTTTGAAAAGAAACACATTGCTTTTGGGAAAGGAGGGATTTGAGGGCCGGGGATTTAGCTCAGTGGTTTTGCCTCCTGTTGTGCGAGCGCAGGGACCTGAGTTCAATCCCCGGTACCAAAAAACAAAAGGGGGGATTTGAGAATTGAATTAAATTTGGGATTATAAATCCAGTAGAATATAAAGTGTTGTGATGACAGTAAGTCTTTTGGTTGTTGTTGTCCTGTTCAGTAATGTGACCCAGAACTTATAGTCTCACAGAGTTGGTGCCCCTAACTAGTTATTAACCTAATCAATGAACTCATAGTTTGAAGACCTGAAGTCTGTTTTGTGTGCTCCGGTATCTATAAATACAATGTGACAAACAGAAGGAATTTGCAAATAAATTGGCAAATGGAGAGCAGGATGCTGGTGACAGGATTAAAAGTAGTAGAGAAGATAGCTCCAAAACACAGTAAAACTTCAGGGGGAGAAGAAATGGTCAATGAAGAGAGGCCAGCATGAGAAGAATGATGAGGTCACAGGATACTGAGGGTGAAGGAATCTTTAGTACTCACTGATTGGCCCGGAAGACTTGGATCAGTGCCTCTGAGAATAGATTGCTTTAGAGACTGTTATGGTTTGTCTTTAGATGTGCCCCCAAAGGCTCATGCAGCTACCATCACTGGAAGTGCCATAGGGTTGGAGCCACATAAGCCCTTTGGAGTTCATATTTTCCTACAGATTGCCTTGGATGCTGCACATGGAACTACAGGATTTAATGTTTGCCCTGCTAGACTTGGGACTTGCTTTAGTCCTATTCCTTTGTATCCCCCTATTTGTACTTTTTAGAATGGTGATGTTTATCTTGTGCCATTGTATGCTGGAAGTGTTTAAATTTCTTTTCATTTGTACAGGCACTCAAAGCTAAGAGTTTGCCTTAAATATCATAGGAGACTTGCGACTTGAACTTTTCAGCAATCTTGAAATGTTAGGACTTTGGCAACTCTTAGAGATATACTAAATGTCTTTTTCATAACAGAATGCACATGAGTCTTTGGGAGACCAGGGGTGGAATGTTATGGTTTGTGTTTAGATATCCCCCAAAAGCCTTATGAAGTCATAAGTGGAGCTTTTTCAGAGGTGGCTGAATCCAGAGTGTGATGCTGGGATTAAGGATGTGTGATTACTAAATCAGTCCCCTGATTGGCTTGACACCACCCTAATCCCCTTAGCCTGGATACAATACAAGGGACAGAAAGAGGCTTGTCTTTTCCCTTGCTTGCTTTCTCTTGGTGTTTTCTGCTTGCCATGAACTTGTTCACCTCTGAGATGTCCCTCTACCAAGCCAGTCTGCATTGGAGCCAGTCTATTATGGACTGAAACTTCTACAAACTGTGAGCTAAACAAACTTTTCCTCCTTTAACTTGTGGGTGTTGAGTATTTGGTTCCAGCAATGAGAAAAGTAACTAAGACAGAGCCACAGCATAGGAATCCCAGAGGGTGACAGAAAGTTCTGACTAAAGTTTGAGGAAGTTGCAAGATTAGTTTCTCCATGCCTTCTTCTGTTATATGTTTTTATTATGCATGTGTGTCTGTATAATCTCATTTTGTCTTTCAACAGGAAGGGTAGACCATGAAATTATATACATTGGGCTCAATATCTCACATCAATTCTTTTCAGCACTGTGTGGGAGGCTGTGTTCCTTCACTCAGTCTCTTAGTTATGTTAGGAATGTTAGTTATGTTAGTTATGTCACTCAGTCTGCTGTTATGTTAGGAAAGAGAGATCTTATGTATTAGTGACTTCACCACCTTGGGAAAAAAAAAGCCAGCCTGCAGTATACAGCTCTTATGCTTTCTGTAAGGGTTGCTGTTAGCAAAGAATATTTCCAAAAGGTTATAATTTTGTCCTGCAGCATTTTATAAATGTATTCTGGCTTCTCTCTTGAGTGTGAGAACTGTTATAAAGATACTACAATGACTCTTCCCAGCTGTTCCTGGATCTGAACTTTTGAGAGCTGATATTTTCAGGACAGGAGCAGAGAGATTATAGAATAGAATTTTGAGTCTAATAAATGGAATGCATAATTGTGTGTGTTTTAATCTCAAATATTTTTTTCACAATTATTAAGTGATGCATGAGAGATAAGGGAAAAAATGGAATGATATATACTCAGCAAATCATGTTTGTGTAGATTTATTCTGAAATATTAGCCTTAAAACATATTGGACAAATGTTGCTTCTTATGGATTTTCCATGACAGAGACCACAGCTGTTCTTGGAATATAAAGAACATCAGAGAACATTTCCTTTTGGTCTCTAAAGATCTGTGCTTTGTGTGAAGCTTTCCAGGACATAAAAAGCCTTATGAGAAAGCCTAGTACAGTGTATCATTTATACACATAAAAGAAGAGTTTTGGGGTAACAAAACTTGGTGGATGACACAGGAAGCACCAGGTTTTGATTGGTAACCTGAAGCAACTCCTTTTTTAGAAAAATTCTTACATTTGTAGAGCACTTAGTCTTCTTCAAACATTTAATATTTTTGAGTCACACAATAAACTGGATAGACTAGATTGATTTTCTGCTTTTTATACTACAAGTAAAAGGTTCAAAGAATATTTCCAAGGCAACTCAACCAGTGAGTGGCAGAACAGACATCAAATGAGTTTTATTACAAAATCTATCCTTTTCTCACAATAACACAATAATGATCACATTCTTGTCACTCAGGTGCATCAGGAGGGTTTGCACTATGATAGTTCATGAGAGACAGGCACAGATACCATGAGATTTAGATGGATGACAAGAGTGAAAAGTTGTGTGTTGAGAAATGATGTTATTCTGAGAGGCTATTGAAAACCTCTGGTTTTGGAATTTCAAGGCTAAGAAAAAAACAATGAAAGGAAATTCAGAATGAACTGAATTGTAAAATTTCACATCTCAGTTGTGTCTAAAATTTATTCTGTCAGTATTCATTATCATGTACTCTTCCTGAAATGGCAGGACTCTATAAAATTGATAATTCCAGCCTATTAGTTCAACCAATCAACTGATCTATTCTACTAAAATTTAAAACAAAAGCAAAAATTTTTAGTCTCATATTAGAAACAACTTTGTCAAGGAACCAGATCCCTACTTTAATTCTGGAAAAGACTATACAGAAGTAAGAGTTGCTCATCTGATGGATGCTATTGTATATTTCCTGGACAGCTTCTAAGAGGCCTACAAAAATAACACTCAGTGATACTTCTGGGTTTGGAGGAACTAATTGCAGAATACAAAGTAACAACCAAGAGTTTATTGCTCACCGTAAAACCCAATGTACACAGAAAGAACTCTCTTCATGGATTTTTCCAGTCTTCAACATGTTTCATAAGTATTTGACACACATTTTAATGACAACAACAAAATGGATTGTTGAGTAGATCACAAGGGACTTCTTTAAAAAAAAGAGAAATGTAATCTTAGGTACTTTTCTCATTGTTGAGATGCTATACTCAGCACTCAAGTTTACAGGAGGAAAGCATTATTGTAGCTCACAGTTTGTAGGAGTTTCAGTCCATATTCACCTGTCTCCAAGGCAAGGTGGCATGGCAGAAGGGCATGGCAGAGGAGAAACAGTCCATGGAAGAGCAGGCAAGAAGCCACAAGTCATGAGCCTCACTTTCCCTTTTATTCCATTCAGGGTACAAGCCTATTGGTTGATGCCAACTACACCCAGAATGGGCATTCTCATTATCCATACCCAGAACTATGCTAAACCTATCAGTGGACAAATGTAGTTATCATACACCCTTACTCTTTATTTCTGCACCCTAGATCCAGTCACTCTGAAAAGCCCTACCTATGAACACATGAGACTTTGGGGGTGCATCTAGATACAAGCTACAACAAATATCATATGCTTGTAAAACAATCAAAGCTCTTTTGCTGTTTACTTTGTCCCATAGTTTGGTCAGGATAGGAGACTTGGTTCCAGAGAAATTTTCAGGACTTCAGGAAGTAGCCTTATCATGAATCTTAACTACATGAAATTTCAAGAAGTATTATCAATTTGTTTGAAGATGCAAGGCTTGTCTCTTGAGGCTTGTCCATCTGGGTTTCAAAGTCGAATGGAGGTCACTAATATAAATAAATTTTACTTCAGCATACAGACCTTTTCACTTTAGATGTCCAAGTGAAAATTATAAAGTCCTTGCTATAATAAAGTAGCCACTTTTATAAATATGTACACAAACATTTGGAAGAATTTCTCTCTGGTCAAATAAACTTAGTTTTATAAGCAGTTTTATTTATTTTGATAGCAAGAGATCCTAAATTATGACAATGTTATTTGGTTAATCCTCTTTTTATTGCACCTATTGATGGCAGAAAACAAAAACTATCAATTGGTCTTCATCTTCCCTGTATCCTTTTATTGTCTGCTTTAGGTTGTTTGAATATTTCATAGTAACATAAACTAATGGCTCACCGGTTCTCCTTTCCTGGTTTGAAACTAAGTGAATATATGAAATAGTAGTGTAATAATATAGTGACATCGAGGAATTAAAAGATTAAAAAAAAATAGCACTGGAGCAATGGAACCTTATTGTTATCATGGCTAGTTGCAATCCTATATGCCTCACCTATCTCCATGTCAAGTTATTTTCCCCTATTGGGGAAAATTTCTGCCATTACTTCTGTAAACAGTTTTTTTATGTCATCTACACTCTCTCCTGTTTCTTCATTGACTCCAGTCTTATGTTACTCTTCTTTGCATTGTCTAGCACCTGCTGGATTGATTTCTTGTGGTCCCTTACTATTTTATTTTATTTTATTTTATTTTGCTAAATTCTTTTATTGGTAAATTTTAGGTATACAATACTTTCACAGTTATCATTGGGTGCAAACTAGCTGCCCACCCCAAAGAAAAGGCCCTAAAAAATAGGTCAAGGATAATTAATCAGACAAAAAGAAGCTGCATGTAGACCACCAGAAGAAATGACATAGGCAGCGGTGCCCAGAAGCCATTCTACCTTTGGACAGTTCCAGGTGAGGGGAAAGGGCCTTGACTCCCCTATAACAGCAACTGAGGACAAAGTCCCATAGGTCCCCCATATTTCCAGAGCCCTCTACCCAGATTCTTATCAGGGTAGCTATCTATCTTCTCCCTCCCCCTCCCTTTTCCTATTTACAAATAAAGTATATTCCTTTCATTAAACTTCATCTCTCTGCTTTTTTAAAAAAAACTGGGACTGAGTTTATGATCCTAGTGGGCTGCTCAGACAGCAGAACAGTGGTGCTCATCCCTGCAATGTGACAATAGCTGTAGTAAAGCTAAGAGGAAAACTGTGAGAGCCACAATAGAGTTAAAGAAAGAAATCATTTGGGAAATTTGTTAAAGTTCTGGAAAAAAATGAATTTGTAAGTGTAATTTTTGGGCCTCAGAACCAATAATTTGGTTTCCCAATCTTTCTATTTAATTATTATTATTTTTTTTTGGTACTGGGGATCAAACTCGGGTCCTTGCACTTGTGCAGCAGGCCGCGAAACCACTGAGCTAAATCCTCGGCCCTTCCTATTCTCCCTTACGGGAAAAATATGTTCAATTCTTGAACTTTTTGCTGTTCAAACACAAGTTTGGAGCAAATTGAGTTTGACAACTTAGGTGTCACTGTATTTGACCCCACCCATAAAAAAGGTGACTAATACACCTGCCTTTCCCACTGGCTCAGGTTAAGGCAATGTCATCCTGGTCAGGGCTATATCCATTTCAGGGGCTTTTGTATATGTATCCCAGCAAACAGAAGGTTCCAGAGCCACCTGATAGTCCTCTTGACAGCCATGACTGTGGAGCCTCCTGGTGGGTACCTATTTGTTCAGTAGCCCTCAGTCTGGGTATTCAGAGGCCCTGCAAAAGTTTAAGCCATGGCTTCATATTCTGTCAGTTCCTCTGAACCAAGGAAATCTTTGCTGTGGGGGAAGCTGTGGAACCAAGTGTCCCTCCATCATGGTGATCTAAGAACCAGCCTCCATACCAATCACCCATGGCTGGTCATGCTACTCATCACAGGGAGCAGAACCACTGACCACTGTGCCTTACACAGCTTATACTACCTGCTGCTTAAATCTCACAGCAGATTTGTGATAGACTTTTCCTCTACAGACCTGTCTCTTATGGTAACCTGCCAGCCAATTACTGCAGCAAGACATTCCCAGGGATTTTGATATATGGTTCTATGCCTTCTATGCTCCAAAATAGTTGTGTCCCTAACAGTAGGACACTTCTTAATATAGATCCTTGTTATTGCACTCCAACACTGTACTTCATGGTGCTGAGTTTCTTCTCTAAACATAGCTTGTCATATAGGAGAAACTTTTTCAGATGAAATCCACAATAGTGGATCTAAAGCTTGTAAAAACTACGAGTTTCTCCTGCAGCCAGAGATACCAATGCTGTTACTATCAGGGTTGTGTGCACACTCCCTTGCCTTTTGTTCATGCCATCAGTTTCCCCCACATAGTTTTCATTGAGCTTGAATTTCCTTTTTAAGCTCACTATTGTTAAAGGAATTTTAAAAATAAACATAAAAAGCATGATCAGACAAAATAGTTTAAGAATTTGCTATAATAAAAAGATTACAAGATAATTTAGACAATTAACTGTATACTTTATGCTATCATTTCTCAAACTTTATATGCCCCACCTAATTGATATTTCCTATATTTACCACTATCTCAGTCTCCTGGTGGCTTTAAGAGCTGGACCATTTTAAGTTGTAAACTGATCATACACAAATGGGTAAACTAGTAGATAGCCATCTCAAATATTACTCCCACAAGACACTGATGGAAGCATTACCTTTGCCAGTGCATTTTGTTTTATGTGTGAGGATTATGCATTCCATTTTTGAAAAGGTGGTATTAATTGCACTTTTTTCCACAAAGGTCAGCAAAATAGAAGTCTTAGAAATGTATGATTGCTACATTTTAGAGTAACTACATGCTTGAAATATATTTTTTCATCTTCATCTCTCTTGGTATATATCTGACACATTGGGAATGACAACATAACAAAACATAAAAGCACAAAGTAGAGATTTTGCTACTCAAACCAGCTTAATTAAATGTATCAGTTAATGCTATACATTGATAAAAGACAAAATATCTGGGGCAAATATTAAGCAAAAAGATGTCATGATTGGGTGTAAGCCAAGATGGCCTTCCAAAACAGAAATTATTGTCACTTTGATAAAGAACCATTCATAATTCAAGTAGGGTGAACACTTTTCTCCCTAAGTGTTCTTTACTTCCCATAGACCACTATATTTCCTTTTACAATCTCCTTATTTATAAGTCTTTTCTATGAAAGTTATAGTACAAAAAGTGTATGCTTCAATAATTTTGTGGTTATGCATTAAGACTAAAGTCATTATGTAAAAAATCATTGCTAGGCTGGGGATTTAGCTCAGTGTTGCTGCTGCCTGCCTCAAGCAAGCAGTGCAAGGACCAGAGTTTGATCCCTGGTACCAAAACAAAAAACAAAAAACAAAATAATCAAAGAAAGCATTGCTTTATTACCAGACTTATTTCAAACCTAGTAAACAGCAAAGTTGCAAGTAGCAAAAATAGCCACAGTCTCAAAGGAATGGCCTAGTAAAACTATACCAGCACAACTTACAATGGTTAAATCTTGGAAATAGCCCATTTACCTATCAACAGATAAATTTATAAAGAAAATTTAGTATTTATATATGATGGAATCTTCCTTAATAAAGGATAAACTTGAGGCATTTTTAGGTAATTGGATGTACCTTGAGACCAAAATCTTAAGAGAAATAAATTCGACACAGAGAAATTTAAATATCAAATTGTTTCTCTTGTGTGAGAAACCCAAAATAAAAAAAAGGAGCAAAATAGAGGATAAATATTGGTAAGTCAGAAGAACTTCTTCAAATGGGAAAGGAACAAGAGATGGGGGAGAGGAGGGAAGAAAGGAGAAAGGGATTTAAAGAAAAAAAAAGAGTTGAAGGAAAAATGTAAATAGAGCTTTTGCAATTGGGTAGAGTAAGAAGGGTTGGAGGGAGGGTAGTCAAGGGAACAACAACAAAAAAGAATTACTATGTGTTAAATACATGTACAAATTCTCTATGATGAATGTGATCATTATGTACTCCCAACAAATTGTTATGACTTGTGTCTAAGTGTTCGCCCAAAGCATCATGCAGTCACAGGTGGGCCTTTTCAGAGGTTGCTGGATCTAGAGTGTGTGATGCTGGAAATGATTCATGCTGCAATGCTAGGATCAAGGGCAGTAGGATTAAGACTGTGAGTGCTACCCGCCCTAAGTAGCCTGGGTAAAATATAAGGGATAGAAAGCACTATGGTCAAGCCTTGTTTCTTTGCTAACTTTGGCCTGCTATGAACAGTTTTTCCTCTACAATTCCAGTCTTCTGTTCCACCCTGTCTTGAGTCAGCCAGTTACTGAACGAAACCTCTACAAACCGTGAGCTAAATAAACTTTTTTGTCTTTAGTACTTTATGAATAGGATATATTATCTTATAGATTTTCTTCCTTCTTCTCTTCCTTAAGAACTCATATAGCACTTGCATTTTTCATGAAAAGTTAAACATTTATTTATGTTAGAAACACAATTAACAAGACACTTCCTAGGTCTTTAACCCACCTTTTCTTACTTCTCTATTTACTCCCTTCTCTTTCTCCTACCTCCATTTCTTCTCTTCTTTTCTTTCCTTCCTTCCTTCTTTTCTTTCATGGTTCCTCCTTCTCTCCCTCTGAATGCCCCTTCCTTCCTCACTCCCTTCCACTAAAACTTGAATTTGAAAAAAAGTAATGTATAATCTTGAATATTAGTTTTGAGTTTTGGGAGTGAAAATAGAGAAACAGAGCTCATTAACATTTAGAAAAACAGTAGGATTAATTAATATCTGGAGACTTATCTCCCAAATAAGGGAGAGAAACTATTTTGAAAACAGTATTCAAGATAAGAATTGGGAGTGGGAAATGAAAAGATATTTTCTGAGTTTGTTGTTAGTGTCTGTATGAGTAAAAGAGAAGAACATCTTATTTCTTTCATTGTTTTACTTTCCCTTTGACACTGCCAAATAAAACCCTGCAGCCATTATTCTGGGCTGGTCACAGAATACTTTGAAAATATCAACCTATGTGAAAGAAGACAGGAAACTGTCTCAAGAAATAAATGACTAGAAAGAAGGAGAGGGTACAAGGAAAGAAAGTTAATACCGTTATTTGGGAAGGAAGAAAAGCCCTTAGGAAGGGAAACTGAGCTGCTCATCTCATTGGCTGTTTCTTTGCTGTCATTTATTCAAAATCCATGAGTTGATCAAGGGTGGTCTATTTATTGCCATGAACATCTTCTCTAGCCTAATATATTTTAGAGGCAGTATCTTGCTGTGGGCTATTCCAAGACCAAAATTCATTTTCAGAAAGGATGCTGCAACATAAGTATTTGTGACCTGAGTGAATTTAACACATACCACAGAGTCCTATCATTTAAAAATGTTTACTTAAAAACTTTTCAGATCAGCTCCTTTCAATCTTAATTTAGAAAAATATTTTCTTTGTACAATTTAATAAATACAGCAAAAACATTATTTGAATTATATTTAAAGTAGGATCACTAAGTAGTTGGCCTTTTTAAAAAAAATTGTCAGGTTTATTCCACAGTTCAATAAAATTTCTAGAGTTCTGCAAATTGTTGTGGTACATTCCATGTTTTTACTCATGTTGCAGTACAACATTAGTTTCTGTTTAATACCTAGGTGTATCAATCTATTATAGAGGTGCTTTATTTTCTAGCTGTCTTGGTTTGGCATACATTCTAATCCACAATATGTGACACTACTTTTTCTTGCTTACTAGAGTTCTGATTAATCCAAATCATCTAAACAGAAATTAAAACTTCTCCATGTTTTCCAAAACAAGGTAGAATCTTACATTTATGAAGAATTAGAGTCCAAGCAACAAAATGTCAAAAATTGACATAAGGCTTGGATTTTTATCCTGACTGGTGTTTTTCCCCAGGAATCACATAGGGCCAAATGTTCCCAAGCAAGTTCCTGTGTATTAAAGCTTACAATGTCATCTTTGGTGGAAACATCAACATATTGAGTTCTGGCTCTACAGAATGCCTGCCTTTACAAACACCATTCACATAAATTTATCAGGACTCACTTTTTGGCTTATTATTTAGTTGTCTTTATTCTTTTAAAACACCTGCTGTGCCTAATTTATTTTCTCCTCCAGCTAGATGTTTTGTTTCCATCTTCTCAGGCCTGATTTTTGCTGGACTTGATTTAATGTTTTACGTAAATCAATCAATCCTTCGCAAAGGCAAACTTTTACCATATGCATTATATTCTGTATTTAGTTATGTCATTTTTAAGATTTTCACTCTTCCTTCATGTATTAGTCAGTACTGCCATTGCTGGGACAAAATATGTAATATATGCAATTAAAGGAGGAGGGGTTTATTTTGGCTCATGGCTTCAGAGGTTTTACTTTATGTTCAGCTGGCTCCAACACAGACACATCATGGTGGAAAGGTGGAAAGGCATGCTCAAGAAAGCTGCTCAACTCATGGCAGCCAGGAAGAAGAGAGAGCAGAAAAAGAGCCAGAGAGAAAGGGACCAGGGACCAGATATAGTCTGCAAGGTCATGGCCCCATAGAAGTGTGTTTTAATCTCGTAAGACTCTTTTAAGCCTATCAAAATGAAAATCAAGATTAATTTTAACAGCCAATTTCGAGCTCAATTTTCAGGTTTGTGTTCTGATAGGTCTCTCTCTGTCATTTCTTCTTGCTTGGCCAATTTGTTCAGTGTTCACAACTGTACATAATATCAACACCTTAGAGAAATTACTTAGATAATCAATAAAGTTATGAGATTTAGTTTTAGAATTTTATACCCTTTTTTCTTCCTATATCTAATTGGGAAATGATACCTGCAGCTGTTATACAGAAAGAGACAGAGAGGACCAGGGATTTAGCTCAGTGGTGCCACCACTTACCTTGCAAGCACAAGATCCCCAGTTCGATCCCGGTACCAAAAAAAAAAAAAGAGAGACAGAGAGAACTTCTATTGAACATAAACAATATGAATAATGATCTTCTAAATGTTACTCAAAGACATGTAATAAAGAGAATATCTGTCAATTACAGAAGTAGGTCAACAATTGAAGCACAGAGAAAAATAGTCAAACTTTGGTAGTGATTATTTAGCTCTTTCATGGGAAGGTGCTATTTTGGCCAGTGAGCTTGGATTTAAAGTCATAGTGGCAAGATTATTGCCTTTGTAGGCCATCTAGAATTGCTGGATCCCATTAGCTATTAATATATACCTGATTTTCTATATTTTGATTTTTTTTGTATTATAATACATGATTATGTATGGAGGATAGGTCACTCAGGCCATTGGGCTTCTTTTAAAAATTTTTTTCATTTTATTAGTATATATTTGTAATTTATGCAGTTTACAATCATCTTGCATGTACATACCACAGCTTATTTCATTTTTTAACCCCTTTCTCCTGCCCTCTCCAATTCCCCATCCCATTTTTCATTCTTGACATATAATGTTTACATTAATTGAGGGTATTAAGTTTCTATACATGGGATATCTTATTTTATTTATTTCCCATTATCCTCCTTATCACCTTTCACACTTGTTCCCTTGGACCACTTCCCCATTGCAAGAGATCTATCTCCTAATACCCTTCTATTCATATTTTATTATTCATTTTGCATACTGTCTAACTCAAATGAGAGATACAATAGGGTATTTAACCTTGTGTGACTGGTTTACTTCATTCAATATTATATTTTCCAGGTGTATTTGTTTTCCTACAAATATCTCAAATCTGCCCTTCTTTATAGCAGAGTAGTGTGCCATTATATGTAGATGCCACATTTTCTTTATCCAAACATTTGTTGATGGGTATACAAGCTGTTACCAGTATTTAGCAATTACCAGTTGTGCTGCTATAACATTGGTATGCATGTATTGCTGTACTATGATGTCTTAAACTCTTTGGGGAAGATACCTATCAAGGAGATAGCGGGTCATATGGAATTTCTAATTTCAGCTCTTTGAGACATCTCCATACTGATTTGCATAACGGTTTTACTAGTTTGCATTCTAATCAACACTGAAAGAAGATTCCATTTTTCACCACAGCCTGATCAGTATTTGTTATTGTTTGATTTCTCAATGACTGTCAATCTTTCTGGAGTAAGATGAAACATTAAGGTTGTTTTAATTTGTATTTCTCTAATGACCAGATATGTTGAGCAATTTTTCATATATTTGTTGACTATTTGTATTTCAGTCATGGCTAGTTGGAGTCCTATGTGCCTCACTTCTCTGTATGTCAAATTCTTTTCCCCTGCTTGGGAAGTTCTCTGCCATCACTTCTGTGAACAGTTTTTTTATGTTCTTTGCACTCTCTCCTGTTTTTTCATTGACTCTTATCAGTCTTACGTTATTCTTCTTTGCATCATCTAGCAGCTGCTCGATTGATTTCCCATGGCCCCTTACTGTTTTTAAGAATTTTTTTCTTTTTTTGGTTACTAATTGCAATCCTGGCTTCTATATCTGAAATTCTGTCCTCAAATTGGCTCATTCTGCTGTGTAAATTTTCAATGGAGTTTTTAATCTCTTGGAAATCTGTGTGCATCTGTTTTATGGATTCCATTTGTTTCCTATGTTGGGATTCTGTCATGTTCCTCAGCTCCT
>NW_004624762.1:20456502-20470719 GCF_000247695.1 Heterocephalus glaber | reverse complement strand
ATTTTTTTCAGATCCTCTTCCATTGCCACTTCAGCGAGTCCAGGTGGTTAAGTATCACATTGTTCCATCTTGTTGCCCCTTAGGGTTGCTTAGGTGATCTGAAAGTCTGGTTTTGAGACTTGTTTACATATGTCTTCTCATTTCAACAGATGCAGTCTGCTGCGCCTTTGTTAAGGTGACTCTTTGTTTGCCCAGTGGGCTTCAATTCTCAGCAAGCCTCAGAGAGACCGTCTCTCTGCTGCTCACCACTGCGCCAATTCCTGGGTTCAGAATGGTGGCCTTCTGGATCCCTGTGCTGCTGTGTTGTCTGGGCAGGATTCTGGCTTGGGCCTATGCATACTTAGGATGGTATCTGGGCATGCCTCTGGTTGGGGCCTGCCCACCTGCATAGCTGTTGTCTGGGAGGGCCTTTGGCTGAGAGCTGTGCACCCAAGTCACTTCTGTCTGAATGGATTTTTTGGGGGGTCTGCACACACTTATGGATGGTATCTTAGCAGGCCCTGACTATGGCCTGCACACCACCTCAGCTGTTTTCCAGCCTGACCTTTGGCTGGGGCCTGTTTGCCCAAGGCTCTGGTGTCTGGGCAAGGCCCTGGCTGGAACCTGGGCACCCATGTCGCTCTTGTCCAAGCAGGCTTCTGGGTTGGGTGGGCATGTGCTTATGGATGGTATTTGGTCAGGCTTCTGGCTGTTTTCCAGGTCGGTCTTTGGCTGGGGCCTGTGTGCCCAAGCCGCTGGTCTGACCATTTTGTATTGCTTCCTCTGTAAAGTATCGGGTAATTTCTCTTGCCCATTTCTTGACTGAATCTTTAATTTTAAATGATTTATTATTTTGAATTCTTCGTATATCTAAGTTATTAGTTGTCTGTCTGAGGAGCAGCTAGCAAATTTTTTTCCCATTCTGTAGTTTGTCTCTTCACACTACTGATTGATTCTTTTGCAGTACAGAAGCTTTTTATTTGGATATAATTCCATTTCTTAATTCTTGCTGTTATTTCTTGTGCAATTGAGGGTCTGTTTAGAAAATCTTTTACAACACCAATGTCTATACCAATGGGCTTCTATAAATCAACACAAATATCAACTCCTGTGTCAGATGTCAGGTTTCTGTGCCAGAATGGGCACGTAAAAGTTTTCATTATTCCTTCAAGTTGTACACTTAGATGCCTTTCTGTTTCTTCATAACAATGCAATAAGTTAAATAATACTATTATATATAAGGAAACTGAGACTCAAGAAGGTTAAATAATATGTCCAAACTAGTGAAATAAGTCAAAATATGACACATCTTTCCCTCATCTGTGAAAGCTAAAAAAAGCTAACCTGAAAGAACAATTACTACTGATTGTGAAGGGTGAAAAAGGGAAGCTGGATTTGATCAGTGCATGCTATATGTATATATGGAAATATCACACTGAACCCTATTAATATGTACATTAACAGGTGTTAGTAAAACTTGAACAAGGGCCACGGATGTAGTTCAGTGATGCCTCACCTGCCTGGCAGGTGCAATGTCCTGAGTTTGATCCCAGGTACAAAAAAAAAAAAAAAAAAAACCTTAAACATATCAATTTGGAGGGTTAAAAAGTAGAAGAGTCAGGACTTGAATTAGGACAAGGAAGCAGTGGAACTCATGATTGAATTAGAAGGATAATGAGCAAGAAGGAGAAGTAGATTTGGAATGTCATTGAATTTGGGAAGGTGTAATCAAGAATTTAAGACAAGTAGAGGCAACAGGAGTGCAACAGGTTAGAAATTGCTGTATTTAATATGGAGCACAGTTTTTTTGTGATATTTTTTCAATTTTTAAATGTGGACTGCCCAGATTTGATTATACTTTGCTCATTTGAACCAAAAGGCTGTTTGAATAATTTCCAGTGGTAATAATATCACCACAAGGGGGTGTTTGGGAAATAATGAATGACATTTTTGTTGCCTACATGATCATAGACATTTTTATAATTTAGCAGTCCTACTCAACAAAAACTTCTCACATTCTCTGCACAAATTAAACTTATTTCTGAATAGTGCAGATGAAAATATGTTTTTGAGTATTTGTGTCTAGAATCTACTGTAACTTTTTGCAGCAGAAAGTTGTGCACAGTGGTTCAATATTTTTGTCAAATTTTGTCAGCAGTGATTACATTAATTATAATTTACTCACTGAAACAATACTACTATTCAAGGAATATTCTAATACACAGATCAAGAAGAAACATCTGACTATAGTTATCAGGTCTTCTAGTCTGGTCATGCTGAGAAGAAATTTTTATTATGAATTTATTTTTAATTAACACACAAGCTATCATCATACATAAACAATTATATTGAAGGAAGACTGTATTGCCAAACATTTTATTTATGTCATGGTGATTAAAATCAGTGTTTTAAGGGCCGGGGATTTAGCTCAGTGGTTTCGCCGCCAGCTGCGCAAGCGCAAGGACCCGAGTTCGATCCTCGATGCCAAAAAAAAAAAAAAAAAAAAAAAAATCAGTGTTTTAAAACTGGATTGTTAGTTCTGATGAAGTTGATATATGTACTACTTAATTTCTCATCACTGAGATGCAATATCTGGCAAGCATAATTAAAAAGAAAAAAGATGTTTTGTGTGTGTGTGTCTTTGGGTTTTTTGAAACAGGGTTTCATTCTGTAGTTCAGGCTAGATTTGAACTCACTATGCAGCCAAGGCTGGCCTCGAACTCACAGCAATCCTCGTGCCTCACCCTCCCAAGTGCTAGTGTTATAGGTGCGCACCACCACATGGCGGAACAGTTATTTTTGGTTCAGTTTGTAAAGATCTCAGTCCATAGTTGGCTGTCTCCAAGGTCAAGTGGCATGACAGAGGCAAGGCAGAAGAGGCTTGTTCATGGAATGGCAGGCAGGAAGCAGAGACAGGGATAAAGTAAAGAGGAGAGAGATAGACCATTTCAGGCCACCCCCCCCCCAGTGACTCACCTCCTCCAACCAGGCTTCACCTCTCAACCTCACATTTTTCTGTAAAGTCATTAGTGGACCTATCTTCTGATGAATACCACTGCCCCATGATCCTATCATATCTCTATAGCCCTACCTGTGATGGCATATGGTTTTGGGAGGACATCTAGATAGTAAACCATAACAATATATTATAATCCCTAAAATATAATTTAAAAATATATCCATAAAGGAATGCCTTTATATATGTGATTGTTCAATAGCATTTTATACAAATAACACTTATACAGAAATTATAATTCTGCAAATTACAAAACCATATGATATAAAGCTATGAAATTATACCATATAATATTTGTTGCCCAAACACTTGCTCTGGAATTGAGGTCTGTATTTATGAAGATTAGAATTATTTTTCCTACATTTAAAGTTCAGTCCAAAGATACTTTGTTTATAATCTAAGAGCATTATAAATTGACAACCGACCAGTATCTAAGACTCACTCTCATATGAAATTCATCCATTTAAATACTCCAAACTACCATATGCATGCCTTCAAAACATAAAAATGTCAATTTTTCTGCAGGGCTACCAGTTAGCAATGGGAAATCAAAATAAACTTTACATGATAGAAGACAATATAAAATGTTCAAAGCAGATCTGCACTATTTAGATAACCAAATTCTCAATTTGCAGTCTGGGTTGTAATTCTTTGAAGAGTGTTCACATCCTAGCCACTTGCCTAGCTTCAGAAGCAAACAAATAGGACTTAAATTCTAAAGAAAATGACCTAGTTTCCTTCTTTGTGCATATATATTCCTATTCAGATTATTGTTTTGTAGTGCCACGAGTGACCTTTCCACAGAATGGAGCAAAATAGTATCTTCTAAAACAGATGATTAGGAAAATTCAGACAGTAATTGTTATGGCTTGTGTCTAGATGTCTCCCCAAAGCCTCATGCAGTCATAACGGGTGCTTTTCAGATACGGTTGAATCTAGAAAGTGTGGTACTGGGATCAAGGATGTGTGATTACTAAATCAGTCCACACTGATTGGTTTGGCAAAGTTCTGGCTAGGATTAAGTGTGTGAGTTCTACATCTGCCCTAGAGTGGGTAGTCTGCATAAAATATAAGGGGCAGAAAGGGGGCTAATTGGCACTTTCATCTGCCTGCTTTCCATGGAATATTTCTCATCTGTGATGACCCTGTGGCAACTCACCATGCCTTGGAGCCATCAACTATGGACTGAAATCTCTACAAACTGTGAGGCAAATAAATCTTTCCTCCCTTAACTTTTCATGATGGGCATTTTGTCTCAGCAATGAGAAAAGTAACTAAGACAGTAATTGAAACAAGAACATGAACAAAATGTTCAGAAATGACATATCAAAGTATAGTAAAATAGTACTAAAACTGCAGAGTGCTGAGAAGGAATTAGTTAAGAATACTTATGAGGCTGTATTAGAATGAGATATAGCAAATCATTTCTAGGTGGTTTCATTTCTTATAGAATCCCTAAATTTGAGTTCTTAAGCTTAGCTGTGCACTAGAGTCCTGGAGCTTTGAAAACCACAATGATTGTCCTCAATCTCAAAATTCTGATGTAATTGATAGGGAGTAAAGTCTCTGTATAGGTATAAGCTCTGTAGGTGGCCCAAAAGCTCAGAGAAGCTTAAGAACCATGAACCAACCAGTTCATCAGGTTCTTTATGGCTCTGCCAGAAAATGCATATGGTAGGATAATAATAATTTTACCATTTACTTTGAAGTAGTTGATAGTTTTGATATATACCTGAATACTTTTAGGTTATGTCATCATTTTTCCATCAGTAATAGTATTCTATGCTTCCTTCTTGCCTTTTTGCCTTTCATCAATTAATACTTACTATTTTGCTGTTATTGGTAATACCCCAGTCACAATGGTAAGTACTGGGGGGGAAATGAATAAGCTCTACTCCCTCCCAACACGATAACAATCTAACATTCTTATGGTAGCCAGAGATGAACTAGGCTATCTTGTTCAAAACCTTTTTTTTTTTTTTTGGTACCGGGACCTTGTGTTTGCGAGGCAGGCAGCAGAACCACTGAGCTAAATCCCTAGCCCTCAAAACTATATTTTAAGTAACTACATATATTGAAACACTTCATCAAAAATAACAATTCTGTATGCTCATTAAATTTTGTCAAGAAAAGTATACTGTGAGTTTCTGTACCCTGTCTCTGATTACCCTTGTAATACAACTTGATTTGAATCCCTATTTTTTTTACCTGAAGTTCTCATAATTTTTAATGAGGAAACAAGAGTCGCATAAATAACAAAAGTGAGACTTATTACTTATATCTTTGATTTTAGGAGTAATTTAATAGTGTCTAAAGATTTTCAGGGAGAAATGCAGAGCCCTTTAGATGAATTTGGATTTGAAGGTTGTGCCATGAGCTATTAAAAACGAAGTTTGCCCTAGAGCTTTACTGAGGCTATATATTATATATACTAGTTAAATGCTAAGATTATTTGAGAATATTTTAATTTTTAAATAGTTACCTACAATTTTTAGTATTTCATTTTATTGTTTATTCATTCATGTTCTCTCTTCACTCAATTTGCACATCCCACAAACAGGAAACTATTTTGAAATTAAAAACTGAGGATAATAAAAATTACATGTGAAAGCAGTGACACTGTGAGGGTTAAGCTGGATTGTCCACTTGATAAGCCTTGGAGCTTCCTGGAGGATTAGTAAAGCACACTTCTGAGTGTGTCTGGGTGGGTTATAGTGGCATGACTTGGGGTATTATATCTGGTCCCTGACCCTTCCTTCCTGGCACTGTTCTGCTCTGCCCTCCAAGCCACCACAAAGAGAGTAGTTTTTCTCCACCATGTCCTTCTGCCATAATGGTTCTCCCTTGGAGCCAGCTGACTCTGGACTGGACTGTATGAAACCATGAGCCAAATATCCTCCTTCCATTTACAGCTGTTGGAAATTTTATTTCAGGAACAGGAAAGCTGAGTAGTTGCTAATGAAAATATCAGAAAAGATAAGTCAGATGTGTGTAGAATTACAGGTATAGCATGGATAAGATAATGGGAGCTGATGATTCTGTAGAACCAGTCTAAGAATAATTTTAAAATAATAAAAATACTTTTAGGTCTTGAAACTATACAGTACTCTCTTAGCTTTGCTACAGAGGAATAACACAAATTTTCCAATCTAGGACCAATGTTCTGATATGATTTTATGTGCTGGAACAGAGCTAAGGACATTAGGTAGGGGAATTGGAATTGCTGATCCATTTGTACATAGTCATCCTTTAAATAAAATTGTACAATAATAAGAGGAAACAAAGTATCCTAGTAAGTATACTATGAGCTTTAATATTTATATTATCAGTTAAAAATGTGTGAACATTACTCTGAACATATTTTTCTTTAAAATATATTGTATAAACATTAATGTACAATTATATATTAAAGTATAAATATTTATATAAAATTTAATAAAATTAAATAAAAACCTAATATTTTATTATTATTTTTATTCTGTATTCTAATAGACCTTTTGCACTCTCCATTTTTGATACAAAATTGTTGAATTGGATGGAAAAAGCAAACAAAAACTTTAATATTCAGACAAAAGTAATTTATTAAATTTCAAGGAAATTATTTTATTAATATTCCATGAATATAAAAAACGTACAACAAACAATGTTCTACTACCCATTTTCCTCTTATTTTCCTAGCATAAATCCAAAATCCATGTTCCATTTTACCATCATAAACACATATCTCTTCTACTATGTACGATATCTTCAATATACTTAGAGAAAATAGTGATGATGTGTTTTTATATGTTTTTTATTACATATACATAATTCATTTTTTAAAAGATTACAGATAATCAGAAGTCTAGCAAAATGGCTGAACATAAGATGAATATGAGATGAATTAATATATGCTACAAACACCTAGAAAATGTAATTAAAGAGACAATGTCATTCACATATAATAGTACCAGAGAATACATACTACCTTAGGCTTTTCCTGTTATTAAGATAGTTATGTTTTACCATCTCCTCTCCTTTCCTAGTCCCTCAGCCTTGTACAAAAATAACAATCTGCCATCCAGAATACAAGGTAGATAACTGAAAGTAACCTACCACTAATCACTGTATATGGTACCACTAGCCTTGTGTCCCACTTAATGGAATAACTGTCGTCCTGAATCCTGTGGTCATCTTAGTGACTTAGCTGCTATGAACATTCTTTTACATAAGTTTTTATTTCATTGGAATAAATACTCAAGAATGCAGTTGTTGGACATATTTTAATTACATATTTGTGTATTATTCTTTTTGACTTGTAGAAATTATCTGTATTTTCTCAGTGTTAATCCTTTTTTCACTTATGTGCATTAAGAAACCTATTAACACTTTATAATTTAACCTGTTTAATGTGTTAAAAAATAAAAACTGTAGGACCGGGGATTTAGTTCAGTGGTTCCACTGGAAATTTTAAGAACCTAAATAAATGGAGAGAGATGCCATGCTTGTGAAGAGAAAATGATTAAAATTACATAAATTATTCATTTTCCGCAAGTAAATTTGCAGAGTCAATGGAATTCCTAATCCAACAAGGCTTCTGAAAAGATAATACTAAACCTGCATGAAAAAATAAAGGACCAAGAATAGTCAGAATTCTTTTGAAGAAGGGAAGAAAAAGACCTGTCACCAGACATGAGAACTTAATCAAATTTACAGTAATTAAGACAATATAGCAAATACTTAGATACAAAGATACACAGATTTATCCAAGGAACAAAGCTAAAAACAAAGTCATGTGTATATGAATTTTGGCATAAAATAGAATCTCAGATATATTTAAAACATTTCAACTCAAAATGTCAAAATACTAGTAAAAATTAGTAAGAAGTATAGATATCTTTTTAAATCTATCAATAGGAAGAATTAAAATACAAAAAGCAGTGACTGTAAAAAGGATAATAATTTTCACTATATTAAAATTAAGACCTTTTTTTTCTGGCAGTACAGTACTGGGGATCAAACTTACGGTACTTTTATACTCAACTCGTTTTATTTTTTTTTTTAATTCTCAGATTGGATCTTGCTAAGACACCCAGGCTGGCCTTGTGCTTGCTATCTTCCTGCTTTAGTCTCTGTAAATTCTGGGATTATATGTGTTTTCATTGGTAAATTACATATGGTCTACTTTTATTTCTCCCTAAAGACTGTGCTAGCTTTTCTCAAAATAAGCAATCTGTCACTAAGCTACTTGTTCTCAAAATTTGGGGTCTTAGCAAGGTTTTATATCTCTCAACTGAAGAAACTAAAACTTTTGTGAGTTATATCTATCTATCTACTTATATACCTATCTTTATAGTATTGAAATTTTAAATTGATTTTTAAATTTATAAAGCCACTTAGAAATCTTTTTGATCTTGTGGACCTCCTAAAGAGGCATCAAGAGTCTCCCATGGAAGAGTACCCCATGATTCTGTCAACCAACATTAAGAATTGTTAAATAAGAAATCCCTTTTTTCTCCACTAAATTTATATCTCAACTTTTCTTTGACCCACACGTTTGATTCTAAACTCTTCTATTTAGTTGGTCTATTTTTTTTTACCATTGCTTTTGTAAATGAGAGAAAATATAAATTATTCAAGAGTTACAATAGTGTACCCAAATTGAGCCCTAGGTTTCATAAGTTTGTGATTTACCTGTCACCACTGGAGATCAGTTCACTCACCTATAAATGAAAATGTGAAGAAGATATTTTCTAAACATTTTCCTATTCTCTCATTAAAAATAATGTGCAACACTAACAAACAACATAACTTATTTAAAGCAACAAAATACTCATGTTACCTTCTGCTTACCAGTTGCCATTTCCTCATGAATACTGAATTATTTTAGAAGTTAGGTGAATTTTCATATATAAGTATCCTTGCAATTAAATAAAGGCGTAACACATAGAATAATATCTGACATATCCTTTGTTTTGAGTAGACTTTAGATACTATTTTGCTATTATTAATATCGTCATTGTATTTACATCATTTGGAAACATATGCCAAGGAGGTCTAACTTATGAATTTCATAATGATTTTCAATACATTTTTTAAATAATTTATTATATGTCATCTATTTAATAATTCAGTTAGGACTATATATCCATAGTACATATTAAATACATCATTCATTAGAAAAAAACAAATTTTTATTTGTTCAATGAAGAAGTAAATGTGTTTTCATTTAAATATAACTGAAGTCTATGTAAAATTTTTGCCCAAGTATCAGAATTCTAGGAAATAATTTCTTAAAGTGCACTCAGAATTATTGAAAATAGCTAAGTCTGTAGTAGTTTAATTAATAATGCTATATTAATGTTAATTTATTAGTTTTTGATAGATATATCAAGTTAAGTAAGGTTTTACCCTGGGTGAAGTGTATGTAGGAATTCTTTAGACTATCTTTATAACCTTTCTATAAACCTAAGATTATATCAAAATAAAGATTTTCTTTTTAGTGATTCTTTTTTTTTTTTTTGGTACCGAGGATCAAACTCAGGACTTTGTACTTGTGAGGCAGGCACTGGAACCACTGAGCCAAATCCCTGGCCCTAAGGTTTTCTTTTTAAACAACACCAAAATTTGTGTGCAGTGCTTGTACCCAAGATAGATATCCAACAAATACTCATAGAATACATAAAAGTGCAATTGGTCCCATTCACTTATATATATTCTCCAACTTTGGGCAATGAGCCTATCTGTGTCTTTTGTCTTTGAGATGCAAGCACAAAAGTAGTAACGGGCACCTACGGTGACACTCAGGACTAAGGGTGGCTTGTTCACCCTCCTCCAACAAAATTTGGGATTTAAGAAACAGCATGAGCTTTACAACCACACATACATGAGTCAAAATTTCACCTCTAACATCTCCTTTAGGAATGTTTCAAAGCCTTTACCCTCTCTGAGCCTCAGTTGCAGAAAGTATAAAGATAGGGATAGTATTTGCTTTGCAGAGCTGATGGGAGTATCAATTATTATACACAATTGTTTGGGACATAATTGATGTACAATAAATACTAGTTTCTTTATTATGAGTTTTAAGTTGGGCTGGGGATGTAGCTCAGTAGCACTGTGCCTGCCTGGCAAGCACAAGGTCCTGAGTTCAATCCCCAGTACCAGAAAAAAAAAAAAAAAGTTTTAGGTTGATTTCAAGGAAAAGATTTAATCCTTGGGGAGGATTTTTTATTGTAGTTATTCATTACATGGCTGGAAAAACAACAATATGAGTCTTTGTACAATACTGACTTCCCATGCCCAGGCTTTATTAATGGGTTGTAAGCCTCCTGGTATCACCAGGTCCTCTATATTTGATAAGGAAGACTGGCCATTTTGAAGTGAGAAGGGGCTTCATTGCCCCTGCACTGTGCCATAGTATTTATATACAGTATTTGTCTGCTTATTGTTAAGTCCTTTATCCAACACTTCATGTACATTGGGAGTAAGTGGCGAACAGGTGAACTTCACCATTATCCTCACAGGGCTTCACATATAGTGTGTAGATAGTGGAGTGGAGGGACAGACAAGAACAAATAACAATGACCCTTATTGCAATTTAATGAAGACCACAAATAAGAAGTGTGGGCTATAAAAGAAAATATAGGAAATCTAGTCTACTCCTGAGAAAGGAAAGCCCTTCCTAAGGAAATGATACTGAAAGCAGGAAATAAAAGGCAACAAATAAGTAGCCAGATGTTTTGGCTGAATTATGCTCCATGCCCCCACCCCAAAATTTATATACTGAAACTCTAAACTTGGGAACCTCGGCATGTGGCTGTACTTGGAAATGGGATAATTCATATGATTAAGATAAATGAGGCCTCTGGGAGGGGTAAATCCATCTGATTGGGGCTCTTATAAGATGAAATTTGGGAGCAAAAAGACACCGGGGATGTGCACATATAAAAGAAAGAAAATGAGAGAACAAAAACGGAAGGTAATCGTCGGAAGGTAATCATCTACAAGTCAAAGAGAGAGGGATCAGGAGAAATCAAATCTATTAATTGACACCCTGATCTATTGACATCCAGCCTCCAGAGATATGAGAAAATCAATTTCTCTTGTTTAATAAAAAATTAAAACAAAAGAAAACAAAGAAAAACAAAATAGAGTAGTAGTTAGAGTTTCTCCTGCACTATAACAACCTGAGAATTTTTTTTAAAAAAAGCAGATCCTTAGGCCTAACAAAACCTATTAAATCAGAATCTCAGAAGTGGGATATAAGATCCATATAGTTATCAAGTCTCTCAAGTATTGATAATTCATTTTCTTTCCTTAAATTTTTTATCGGTACATTTTAGGTATACAATACATTTAGATTTATCATTGGGTACTTGTACCTGTACATGATGTATCTTGGTTCTTATTTTTTCCCCCATTCCCTGTCCTCCCTTCACCCCCTCCACCCTTCCCTATTTACAAAGACTTTGTTTCCATTTTTTCCTCTTCTGATAATTTTTCTTTTCCCTTCTTTCCTTTCCCTTTCCCCTCCCACTTCCCTTATGCCTTTGGACCTTTTCTTCCTATTTAAAATTAAGTATTGATAATTCTTATCAAAGTCTCAGAGGCATTGCCTAGAAGCTTTTCTCAACTAGAATTGTTTTAAGAGAATTAAATCCTACAGAAAATTAGTTATTTTCTAAGTTCTCCCAGGGAAGGTGTGCACCATTCTACATACATATAAGATACTATATCTATTATATACAATCAGTGTCTTAGAAAATAGGCCTTCATTCTTTCAAGGAATTTTTGCTGATAAAGATAGCTATAAAGCATAACTCATGGACAGCAATGATTTTCCATGAATTGCCCAAAAATAACAAAGTAAAATTATTAGCCACAAAACATTTATCTCAGATTTATTATTAACCAGCTATTTATCCTTGGAGAACTCACCCAACCACTTTTTATCCTACTTTGCCATCTAAAAAAATCTGTGGAATTAACAGATGATCATTGATAAGTTTTCTAACTGTGACTATTTGTAAAATGGGAGATATGATGGTACTTGCCTAAACATGGTATAAGTTCCAAGTGAAATAGTGGATAATAGTATTGAAAAAAGGCCTTATCACATAGTAAAAGTTTAACAACTGTTATGTATTGTTGCCTGTTGATCTATATTACATTCTGCAAAAGATATTGGATAACTCAATTTTTACCTTAAGTGAATATTACATAATTAAAATTTTCCTGAACAGCTAAATTTTCTTTAAAAATTCAACTACATATTGTTGAAGCTAGATATATCTGAAAGTTTTTTCTTTTTATCGTAGTATTGCTATTGGTCAAAGACAGAAGTTGGATATTCTAAGGCAAAAATAGACTTCTTATCAAGATCAAAATTATCAAAATGAGTTAAAATTTCCATCTGTCTATAATAGCAATCAAAAGCTTTGTTTTTCAGTATAAGGATGCTCATTGTTGGTATTTTGTATCTCTTTTTTCCTACCTATCACATAAGACACATTTGTCCGCCAAGCCATATCTTTTTCCAGTGGGAAAAAAATAGCTTATATTTTATTCTGATTGTGTCCCTGGAGTCTCACCACTACATAAAAGGCATCTTACTTTGAAGTGTATTACTACAACTTTGCAAATTAAATAGAAAATATTAAGTGAACTTGTTGCTTTCTTTTTTGTTTGTTTTGCTTCTCATCATTAGATGGTGTATTACTCAGTGTTCTCCAGAGAAATGGAGCCAATACAATATGTGTACGTGTAGACAGACATTTGTTAATTTATTATAAGGAATTAACACATCAACACTGGCAAATTTAAATCTTTAGTGTGAGCCCACAAGTTCAAGATTCAGGAGAGCTTATGATGCAGATGAAGTCTGAAGGAAGTGTGCTAGAGAATTCTCTTGCTTCCAAAGGTTGGGTTTTTTGTTCTATTCAGCCTGTCAACCAGTTGGGAACAAGCTCATCCACATTAGGAAAGGCAATCTGCTAACTCAAAGTCTACCTATTTAAATGTTAATCTCATCTTTTTGCACCCTCCATGTTGATATATAGAATTTACTATCACAGATGGCATGGAATAGGAAATGCAATGTGCACCGTATATTTTAAGGGAATAAGCAACACAGAGTTTTGTAACAGAAAGCTTTAAATTCTTAATTTATATCATTCTGTTATGGACTTTTTGCATGATGAAGGTCAAATATATGATGAAGGTCAAATAAAGTTAGTAACCTAAGGACAAAATTACCTTCAGAATAAATATACAAGTAGAAAAGAACAGAACTGAAACTTGAATTCAATTTCAACATTTTGAGATTAAGAAGTTCCAGGGAAAGTGACTGAAACAGCAAGAAATGAGGTAGCAGGACAATATAATATTGAGGGTTGATCTGTTGGCCAAAAAAAGTATTTCAAGAAGGAGATTATCAAAAGTGTCAAATGGTAGAAAAAGAAAAATGGTGTCTTAGTAATGGCCATTGGATCTAACAGCGTGCACACAATTTATAATCTTCCAAATGTAGTTCCTGTGAGTGGTGGAAATGACAGAATTGTACAGTCATCAAATTTTAATATAATTGGTTTCTACTTTTATGTATTTGTCTCAATAACTTTTAGTACTTGGTATGTGAGAAGCTTCTTGATGAATGAGGTTAACCAGTGAAATATGTTTAGAAATACTGCACATATTCCACTGGGGAGTCATGGAAAAGTAGTACCCCTCCCCCAAAACCCCTGTTTTCCTTCATTTCACCTAGAAAACTTATGTCCTACAAAATGTGTGTGTGTGTGGGGGGGGGTATGTGTGCGTAATGCCAACAAATTCTGGCCTATAAACATAAGACAAATCAAAACAATATAATTATCTTTGGGGTAAAATATATATATATATGGGCATTTGCTAAGTATGGTTTTAAAATTTCAGCAAATGAAATTAGAGTACCAGGGATCGAACTCAGGACCTTGTGCTTGTGAGGCAGGTGTGGTGCCACCGAGCTAAGTCCCCTGCTCCACCAGGAATATATTATGTGATAGTTAAATAATGTAGATGCTTTATTTATAAAATTATACTAATACAATGTTTATTTTATGTAATTATAACACTTTATTTTTCAAAGAAGTTTTAATTTCACTGTAAAATTGAACAGAAAGCACAGAGCTCTCAGATGTACCCTTTCTCCAACTACCAGCATCTCACATAATTCATTAAATTGATAGAACCAAAAATGATTCATCATT